>ML782435.1:843408-868319 GCA_009831015.1 Picea engelmannii
ATGATATTATATTTATTTATTTAATCATAGGAGACTTTTCTGCTAGGTAGTTATGACCAATTACTTAAAGGGGATTTTCCATTGATGCCCCTTCTATGATATTATATCTATTTAGCCATATGGGATCTTTCTACCAAGTAGTCACAAGCAACTACTCAAAGGGGAATTTCCATTTGTGCCTCTTTTATGAAATTAGATTTATTTAGTTGACCATAAGGGAGCTTGTTGCCAAGGAGTTTCAACCCACTACTACAAGAGGATTTTCCATTGATGCCCCTTTTATGATATTAGATTTATTTAATTGATCAAATGTGATCTCTTTATCATGTAGTTGTAAGCAAATGCTCAAAGTGGAATTTCCATTGATGCTCCTTTTATTATATTAGATCTATTTAGATGATCACAAGGGAGCTTGCTACCAGATAGTTGTAAGTGATTGCTCAAAGGGAAAAATTTTATTAACGCCCTTTTTATAATATTAAATATATTTAATCTATCATAAGGGGTCTTGTTGTCATGTAGTTGTAAGCAACTTCTCAAAGAGGAATTTCCATTTGACACATTTACGATATTAGATATGTTTAGCAGATAAAAAAGGATCTTGTCACTAGGTAGTTTCAATCAACTAACTAAAGGGAATTCCCCTTTTATAATATTAGATCTACTTAGCAAATTAGAAGAGATCTAGTTATAGGCAATTCCAAGCAACTACTCAAAGTGCCTTTTCAACCAATGCCCCTTTATGATATTAGGTCTATTTAGTCATTCAAAAGGGAGTTGTTTGTTAAGGAGTTGTAAACAACCACTCAAGGGGGATTTTTCATTAATTCCCCTTCTATGTTATTAGATCTATTTAGGTGATTATAAATGAGCTTTCTGCTAGGGAGTTGCAAGCGATTGCTAAAATAGGATTACCCATTAATGGCATTTTTTTATGATATTACATCCATTTAGATGATCACAAGGAAGCTTGTTGTTAGGTAATTGCATGATCCATATGGATATCGGTGGCCACCCACCTTTTCCAACTGGCTCAAAACAATTTTTTGGCAATTTTGGTAATTTACTATTTTTAGCAGTTTTCACTTCCGGAGCCGTTTTGAGGCCCTAAACGATGTTTTTTGGGAAAACAGGTTTGCAATAATAAATTTCCTTCAATATTGTGCCTAAAATGAATCTCGTCAATGATACCTTTCCAACGGGCTATCATACGCCTAAAATGGAGATCGTATGCAAAAGTTACGACCCTGGGAAGTTGATTACTAACTTACCCAAACGGGGCCCACATGACTTTTGGCACTTCATCTCCTAGGGTTAGGTTTTTGGATGTCTAGGGTTTTTGAAATTCCTGCTTATTGTAAAAAGGCCTTGAGAGCCTCATTGTAATCATCTTCTTACGAATGAGCGCAGTCGTCACATCTCTTCTCAGAGATAAGCCACCACCATTCCAGCAAGCTTGTTTCCGCTGCATTTTACAGTTTTCAACTTATTTTGTTATTGAATAGAAAACCAGTTTTACTGTATCTCTGTTATTTTGTGTTAAGCACATGTTAATAATCTGTATTCATTTCGTTTTGCTCATAAAATCTGGATCAGTGGTATCAGAGCGGTCTGCTCCTTGTTGTCTTAATGCATGTCCCCAATGAGGTCGGAGTACAAAGAGTTGGGTCTCGAGCTTGTTTCTATTGAGGACAAGAGATCTCACACGCCCAAGCGACCTCTTATGGTAAGAGAAAAGAAAGATGACGGGACAGGAGATCCTTTCAAACTGTTGATTGAGGAAGCCCTCACGCAACAGAGTAACGAGATGATGGATAGTTTCACGCAAATCCTTTGATGGCTACCAACAGGTGACACATCTTCTTCAAATGGAGGCACCGCTCCCTTCAAGGTACAAATAAACTTCGATATTCCTATATTTAAAGGTCAGATAGACACAAATGTTGTAGACAAGTGGTTGAATCTACTAGAAGGGTATTTTTATGTCCATAATTTTTCGAATAGAGAAAAGATCACTTTTGCGCTCCTCAAAGTCATTCCCCATGTCAAAGATTGGTGGGAAACTTTATGTGAGCAAAAGAAAATAGAGGAACCCTCATTATTTTCTGTCACGGCCACCTGGGAATCCCTCAGGGATGTTATTAAGGAACAATACTACCATGTTGGAAGTTATGACGACCTGTATACCAAATGGACCACACTGTGGCAAGAAAGAGACCAAGAAGTGCCAGATTTCACAAATATCTTCCATATTTTGTGCACCAAGCTGGGTATCAAAGATTCGGAGCAACATCTGGTGTTAAAGTATCGTTGTTCTCTACATAGATACATCCAGACTGAAATGGAATTTCTGGACATCTCATCCTTGGGCGCGGCCTACCAATATGTCGTCAAAATCGAGCAGAAGCTCAAACAAAAGATGCGGCAATTTGGGCCTAGGAACCCCTCACAATGAAAGACAAGAAAGGGAGGCCCCAACCCATATAACAAAGGACAGAGCAAAGATGGACAATATCAGTACAACCAGTCCAAGCCGCAAGCAAAGAAGGACACCAGAAAGACAAAGAAAGATACCGGGAAGTGGTGCAACTTCTATAAGAGCCCTTGGCATAACACTGCTGACTGTCGCTCAAAGCAGTCGTTAGTGGCCGAAGTGAAAGCCTCTGAATCAGATGCAGATTCTGACTCTGAGCCAGAACCAGAAATGGGAAGACGAATCATTGACATGGAACCCAGTGCCACCTTTGCTACCACCAAGCTCCAGCCTGGTGAACCAAACGAGCCAGAAGAAGGAGAGAGCCTCTTCCATTCACAGATGTGGGTAAAAGGCACCCCACTACACTTCATCATTGATAGCAGTAGCCAAAAGAACCTCATCTCAGCAGAGGTCATTAAGCGATTAGACCTGCCAACAACTCTGCACCCACAACCCTACACCATTGGATGGCTCCACCAAGGAAGCGATCTTCGCGTCAGCCAACAGTGTTGATTGTCGTACAGCATCAAGCCCTTCAAAGACGAGGTATTGTGTGATGTTGCTCCTCTCAAAGTTTGTGATGTTCTTTTGGGCCAACCTTATTTATGGAAACATCATGTTGTATATGAGTCTAGGCCTCATAGTGTTATTATTACTTTGAACAGAAAATTGTACAGGATACCCGAGGCAGTCCCACCTAGTGTTATTTCCTTGATCTCTGCTAAGCAATGCAGGAAGGTCATCTCTCAGACGGGGAAGTTTGTCTTCTTCGTGATTCGCTCTCAGAATAAGCGAAAGATCACAGCCACATCTAGGGTTTCTGCAGCCGACCTATCCACACAACAGAAGCAAGTATATAATGTCGTGGAAGAATACTCAGATATCTTCTCCTCACCTACAGGGGTACCTCTGCACTGCCAGGTCAAGCACCCCATCGATCTAACCCTCGGTGCACCGCTGCCCAATGGGCCAGTCTATCACCACTCTTTGTTAGAGAATGAGGAGATCAAGCGACAGATCCAAGAACTTCTCCACAAGGGGCACATCTGTCCCAACTCATCACCTTGCGGGAGCCCAATAGTGCTGGTACAAAAGAAAGATGGAACCTGGTGACTCTGTATTGATTACCGGGATATGAATAAAATCACAGTCAGAAACCGGTACCCAATTCCCCGAATCGACGACCTCCTTGATCAACTCGCGGTGGCCAGATACTTCAATAAGATTGATCTGAAGTTTGGCTACCACCAGGTCCTGATAGAACAGACATATGTATGGAAGACCGCCTTCAAATCAAAGGAAGGCATTTTTGAATGGTTGGTCATGCCCTTTGGTTTAACAAATGCTCCAGCCACTTTCATGAGGGTGATGGACGATATCCTGCGACCATTCACCAATAATTTTGTAGTGGTGTATCTGGATGACATTCTAATTTACAGCAAGACTTGGGCCGAACACTTGCAGCATATTCAACAGGTTTTGCACACCCTGCAGCAGCACAAGTTATACGCCAACTTGGAAAAATGCTCCTTCAGCATGGACAAGGTCTATTACCTAGGCTACATCATTGATCAACACAACGTACATGTGGATCCAACCAAGATCCAAGTCATCCGTGACTGGCCAGCCCCAACCACGCTCACTGAGCTTCGGAGCTTCTTGGGCCTTGCCAATTTCTACCACAGGTTCGTGTTGGGATTCTCCCATATTGCATGGGCCCTCAACCAAATAAACAGGGGTGATGCTAAGGAAAAATTTGCATGGGGTCGGTCCCAACAACAAGCGTTCGATGATTTGAAGCAACGCTTGTGCTCAGCCCCAGTACTTTCACTACCAGACCTACAATATCCCTTTGAGATCGAGACAAATGCTTCAGACTATGATGTGGGCGTCATTCTCATTCAGCATGACCACCCCATGGCCTATCATAGTGAGACATTGTCAGATATTGTCTGTAAGTACCCTACTTACGACAAAGAAATGTACTCCATTGTACAAGCCTGACGCCAGTGGAGACATTACATTCTTGGGAAGGAGACAGTCATCCACACTGATCATAAGCCATTGCAGTTCATGCAGACACAGGGAAAATTGCAGAATGACCGCCATCAAAAGTGGTCCACATACTTGCAACAATTCCACCTCAACAGCAAGTATAAAACAGGAAGCACCAATCGCGTCGTTGATTGCCTCAGCAGACCGCCAGTCGCGACATTCACAATGGTGTTAGACTCATGCGTCCATGAGACCTCTGGATGGCCCCAACTCTATGAGACAGACCCTGACTTCACCACCACCTACCAAATGTTGGGTGCAAATGCAGTTGTCGATAATTTCCATCTTTAGGATGGGTTGTTGTGTCGTCTCGGCCATATCTGTGTTCCATCAAGCGAGCGAGCAAAGCTGATCTGGGAAGCCCACTACAGTCGGGTGGCAGGACACTTTGGTGTCGAAAAGACAATGGCGATGCTACAGAAACATTTCTACTGGCCGAAACTTCAACAGGAGGTCAGCAAGTATATTAGGTCATGCACTGCCTGCGTTATTGCCAAACCGACAACTAAGAAACAAGGCCTCTACACCCCTCTTCCTACTCTTGACAGGCCATGGGAATCCATCTCGATGGAGTACATGTCGGGCCTCCCGTCCACCAAGCGGAGAAATGACTGTGTTTTGTGGTTGTTGATCACTTTTCTAAGATGGCGATTTTGGTTGCATGCAAGAAGAGCATCACAGCAGATGCCACTGCCAAGCTATTCTTTGAACGAGTCTGGGTACATTTTGGAATCCCACAAACCATTGTCTCATATCAAGATAGTCAATTTCTTAGCACATTCTGGTCGATCCTGTCGTCACTGCTGGACACCAAGCTCACCAAATTCACGGCCTTCCACCCCCAGACAGATGGCCAAACCAAGGTTGTAAATCGAATGATTGTGCATATCCTTCGCATTTATAATTCAAAGCACCCTCGCACATGGGAAGAGAGCCTTACCTATGTCCAGCATAGCTACAACCAAGCCCTGCATAGCTCAACCAGCCATAGCCCCTTTCAGGTGGGGTTGGGATTCCAACCATTGGGTCTCATAGATGTTGCACTTCCCCTTCTGGTCACCTCAACCGACTCATCTCTTGCTCCAACTGAAGCTGACAAAGCCACCTGGTTCATTGAGCAGATCCAACACATCCACCAACAGGTTCAGGATATCCTACAGAAGTCCAATGACAAGTACAAACAACGCCATGATCAACATCGGGTGCCACATAAGTTTCAGGTGGGCGACAAAGTTTGGTTGCACTTGCAGAAAGAACGCCTTACAGGACCCCATCGAAAGCTTCGCCCACTCTGTTATGGGTCATACACTATCACCAAGGCCGTGGGGGATAATGCTTTTGAGCTCAACATTTCTCCTTTCCTTGGCTTGCACCCAGTGTTCAACGTGGATCTCCTTCGCCCTTATTTCCCACCATTATTGGACACCTCAGAACTAGCAGAACAACTGACACCAACAAAGCTCAACCCTGACTGCATACAACAGGAATCCAATGATCAGATTGTGGACACAGCGATCAAAGGCACTCGACAACAACGAATCCAGCTTTATCGAGTCGTCAAAGCAGGGCAGCTCCTGCACCAAGGCAAGTGGCTCACCCGGGGCAAAATTCAACAGAAATTTCCTCATCTGATGGGGGACCTCAACGCAATGGAGACCATTGCTTCATAAGGAGGGAAGACTGATCCAGATGGATATCGGTGGCCACCCATATTTTCCAACTGGCTCAAAACAGTTTTCTGACAATTTTGGTAATTTACTATTTTTAGCAGTTTTCATTTCTGGAGCCATTTTGAGGCCCTAAAAGATGTTTTTTGGGAAAACAGGTTTTCCATATGGAATTGTTTTCAATATTGCACCTAAAATGAATCTCCTCGATGATATCTTTCCAATGGGCTATCATACGCCTAAAACGAAGATCGTATGCAAAAGTTACGACCCCAGAAAGTTGATGTACTAACTTACCCAAACAGAGCCCACATGACCTTTGGTGCTTCATCTCCTAGGGTTAGGTTTTCGGATGTCTAGGGTTTTTGACATTCCTGCTTATTGTAAAAAGGCCTTGAGAGCCTCATTGTAATCATCTTCTTGCGAATGAGCGCAGTCGTCACGTCTCTTCTCAGAGATAAGCCGCCACCATTCCAACAAGCTTGTTTCCATTGCATTTTACAGTTTTCAGCTTATTTTGTTATTGAATAGAAAACTAGTTTTACTGTATCTCTGTTATTTTGTGTTAAGCACCTGTTAATAATCTGTATTCATTTTGTTTTGCTCATAACCCTTTTATGATATCAATAACCCTTTTATGATATTATATTTATTTAACCAATAAAAAAAAAGCTCAAATTTCTATCAATAACTCTTTTATGATATTATATTTATATATCATATTTATTTAGCCAATCAAATCAAAGCTCACTACCATATAGTTGTAAACAATTGCTCAAATATAATTTTTCATCCATGCTTATTTCTACTATTATATTTGTTTAACAGATTAAAAAAGATCACTACTACGAAAATGTAAGCAACTATTAAAAGTAAATTTTCCATCTATACCTGTTTTATAATATTAAATTTATTTTACTCATTAGAAAGAAACATGCTTATTCTCACAAAGTTATGAACAACTTTTTAAAATGGATTTTTTATTAATACCTTTATTATAGTATTAAATTTATTTAACTAATCCAAAATTCATATTGCTACTGCATAACAACAAACAACTACACCAAATGGATTTCCATTAAGTCCCTTATATTATATTATATTATATTATATTTTTATAATTGATAAAAGAGAATCTCGCTCTTAGGTAGTTATAATCTTGTGCTTAAAGGGATGCTCCTTTTATGAAACTATATTTTTTAAGCTTCTCAAAAAGGATTTAGTTTATCACAAAAGTTGTAAGCAAGAGTTGAAAGAGGATTTTTTTATTATTATGTCTACAACAATCCATCTTTTAAGTTGTTGAGTTAAGGGTTTTACTTTTACTTTTAAAAAATGTGTATTCAATCTTTTGAATTCATCAAATATGTTTTTTTTCTTTGCCATAAGTAAAATGCCTTTTATTTATATATTATTTAAATAATATTAACAATATATATTATTAAAAATATATCATTTTATAAGGTATAAATATTTATGTTTTTTTATAAATGTAAAATTAAAATTTAATAATATTATCAATTTTTTATATTTTATTGTAAATTTTTAATTATTTTAAAATAAATTTGAATGAGTAAATTATTTGTAATAAAAATTTTCAATAAAAATTGTTTTAGATAAATTTATTTAATAAAAAATAAAAATAAAAAGTAACTAAAGAGAAAAATAAATAGAAGTGAAAAGGAAATAGTAATTAAGAAATTTATTAAGAAGAATGGAATTAAATCAATATAGTTTCATCTTAAATTTGGATCTACGGGATCAAATCCATCGTGGTGAAAAAAAAATTTAGACATAAAAAAATTGCGAAAAGTTTTGCATTTGGAGAGTGAGGACTTAAGATGGAGTTATGCTAGTTGTACTCGCATGCAATTGCTTAAGCAAAATTAGAACTGAGTTTGATAATATATCTCATTATATAATTTCATTTGGTAATATGTTTATTATATTCATATTCTAATCACATTCATTTTATTTTCTTTTTATTATCTCAAGTGTTTTAACACTACGTTTCTCATATTTCTATTTGCAATCTATCCCATGTTGTTTGATGTCATTATATGTAATATAGTTCACTCCCACCTTTAGTATACCATTATTAGTACCTCCACTAAATAGTTGTTTAAATAAATGCAACTTGTTCATTTTGAAGAATTCTAGATGAAGTTGGGTCGGTGCATCTCATGCTTTCGGGTTTACTCCATTCGATGTTATCTCCCTTTGATAAGCTTATGATAGAAAGGGCCTACCACCTTTGAAAGGTGTTGCTTGCACATACCATAGTTACAAAGGAGTTGCTAGCTCGCTCAATACTCTTTTTTGTTTTCGCTCATGCTTCTCATTTTATCAATCCATCTTTTCCTGCTTAGTTATGAAGGAGTTGCCAGCTCGCTCAATACTCGTTTTTGTTTCCGCTCATGCTTTTAGTTTGGTCAGTCCATCTTTTCTTGCTTATTAAGAATAAGTCATTCAAATTACATGTCAACTCCATGTTGAGCATGAAAGTGTTGATTTTTCAATAAGTTAGGTTAAGCATGAAATTCATTCCATTTTAGCATTTAACCATAACCATAAATGTTGCAATAACCAAGATCACAAGAAGAAGCACCATGAACAAGAACACAAGATGTATCCTGGGAAACCCTTCTCAAGAAGGGAAGAAAACCCAACCAAATCCTTTGCTATAATCCTCAAGTGAAAGACCTTCACCACCAAGATAAAACTTAGCACACAAGAGGGTGCTCAAACCCTAGAAGACTAGGGCCCAAGAGAGGTGCACACTTTTCCCAAGAAGGTGTACTTGCTGAAATTTCCAAAACTCACATGAAAGATATATTTCCTCAATGGGGAATTTACCTTTACTTATACTAACCCGAGCCTGTCAACAGAAGTGTCTATTGGCACAACAAGCCCGACCTCACTAGCTTATAATATAATTAATATTAACAAGATTAATTATCCTTTACATTAATTAGCAGTCACATTAAGGTGGGGACGACCTGTACCCTTTATATTACAATTAGGGTTATAGGCAGGTCAGACTCTTGGACAATATACTAAAGGATCTGATACACCCACTAGTGCTCATCCACTAGGGGCACATCCATAGGGATGTTCGTATCTCTGGCTCACTGCATTATACATAAGAACTAGATCTTTACACATTCACCTGTGCTCGTCCACATGCACATCCACTCTACAGATCTTCTTTCCCACTGCCTCACATAGGAGAATCATCTGGAGTTTTCTCATCAACTCTGCTGCTCAGAGGAGGCTAATACATCATATTCATTTCTGTTCACATGATGATGCACCCAACACTTTGGGATTTCACACGTTCACCTTGTGCTCAGCCACAAGCACGTCCAACTCAACAGATCGCATTTCCCACTAGATAAACATCTGGAGCTCTTCCCAACTCTTTGAATGGAGGAGGTCATCTCTACGTTCCAACTTTGTCTCATGCAGTAACCACTTACCCTTCTTAGGGGCTTTCTCTCAGGTTTGTAAGCTGAGAGAAAGACTCACATAGCTGCAATGATCCACATCTCACAAGTTTGTAAGATGGAGAATGTCTCACATAGGTGCAATCATCAACACTCCCTCTCGGCTAGGGAGGCATTCTTCATCATGCCAAGTCTCATACATATGTACTCTGAATTTTGTCTTGGTTGGAGTCATCGGTACTCCCTCTCAACTAGGAAGGCATTCTTCACCAAGTTAGTTTGGTGAAGATGTCTGCAATCTGCTCATGTGTAGGAAGCTATTGTATGTGTAAGATTTTCCTCTGCATCATATCTCTTATATAAGGATATTTCATCTCATCGTGTTTCGATCAATCAAGAAACATTGGGTTCTTAAGGAGCTTTACACACGGCTCTTGGTTATCATCATAGGACCCATCTTATGGTCAAGTAAATCTATCAAAAGCTTGTGAAGCCACATTGCTTCGCACACTCGATGCTATATACTCTGCCTCTGTGGTACTCAAGGCCACAGAGTTTTGTTTCCTATTGTATTAGGAAATCATGGCAAACTTCACGGTAGAACATCAATCAGATGTGCTCTTCGGGTCCACTGTACTTTATGCTCAATCTGAATCGACATATCTTGCAAACTCAAGTTCACACTGGAGGAATATCTCAGGCCATATCCAACTGTGCCTTGTATATATCTCAATACATGTTTTGTTGTTGTCTGGTGAATCTGTCTCGGTTTACTCATGACATGACTAAGCACATTCACTGCATGCCATGAATCAAGTCTGGTGTTAACCAGATACATCAGTGGTCCAATCAGTTGTGGATCAGTCTCGTCTGAATAATCATCAATCTTATTCTTTAAAACTATCACGGTGGATTTTGCATTCTGTCATACTGAACTTCTTTAATATTTTCAATGTATATTTTCCTTGACTCATGAAAAATCTCATTGGTCCTCTGTCATACTTATTGTCCCAAGAAGAAGTGCATCATACTCAATTTTTTCATATCGAATTCAGAAGTCAAGGATTACTTGTATCCAACAATAAGACTTTTGAATAAGTCATCAGAGTCATGCTCTCGTCACCAATACTGTAATGATATAGGTTTGGATCAACAACACTCTTGTTGAAATCCAAACTCATCAAGAATCTATCTATCTGATATAGTTTCCAACTCATGGATGATAGTACATATGGAAGTGTATCAAGTTCATTGGATCAAGTGTCTCATCATAGACAACTCCCTCTGTTTGTGAGAAACCTCTTGCTAGTATGTTTCTCTGCCTCTTGCAGAGTGAGTCTAGGTAGACCTATTATACCTTATTGTAATCTCTCTGAACATATCAACTGAAGAACCTGGATCAACTATAATAATGTGTCTCCCTCTAAACTGCTGAAGGGGAGAAGGTACTTGTCTCATTGTCAATCTCTATTTGAGACTCTCTGGGTTTGTTTGAATGGTTATTTCTTCTTTAAGGACAACATTTCTGATTGTCTTTCATAATAATCAATCAAATAAGGTTTGGACTCCCATACCAGGGATAATGGTCCAAGTCTTTGAGGACTCCCATACTAGGGATTTATTCAAAAATGTAATCAACTATAGAATTTGAAATCAATTGGTTTACCTGGTTTGTAGTCATGTTTTGGTTTTTAGATGAAGTACTTCTCCTCTCTCTTTTCTTCATTCTTTTGAGGTGGGTTTGGATCAATGTCAACGGTGGAAGCATATTGTCTTCCCTTCTTCCTGGTTGGACAGTTTCTTGCATAGTGTCCATAACTGTCACATCTGAAGCACTGAATTTCTGAAACATCTCTTCTTTGATATCTTGGATTTGATGAAGACTTTTCACCTTTAAATGTTTGCCCGAAATTTCTTTTGAATTTTCCTCCCTTCTTTGTATGAAGTGCAAGAGCATGATTTTCTTCTGAGCAATCTTCCACTCCTCTATTTCTAAGTCTAAGTTCTTCTTGAGTGCAATATGTCCATAAATGATCAAAGGTTGGTAGAGATTCTCTTCCACTGATACTATGAATGAAAGGCTCCCACGATTTTGGAAGATTCTGGAGAGTGGTTAACACAAGTTCTTTATCAGACATGAATTCCCCAATGGTCTCTAGTTGTTCTTTAATCTCTGATAACTTCGTAAAGAAGATGGCAACTATGTCACCCTTCGTCATATTAGTGCTTTGAAGTTGGCTCTTTAAGGTAAGAGCTCTGAGAGTGTTGTCACTTTCAAACATTCCTTTTAAAGCTTCATACATATCATAGGCTGTCTTCAGATTGGCAATACGAGGTAAGAGCTGATCTCTTACTGAGTATATGATTAATTTTCTTGCTTTGACATCTTCTTCCTTTCTTATCTTCTTCTCTATATATGTAGTTGTGGCTGGTAGGGTTTTAGTTGCCACATCCAAGAGGTCATCTTCTTCAAGAGTGACTTGAAGCCTTGATTTCCAGGAGCTTAAGTTGCTTGCTCCATCAAGCCTATCTTCTACCAAGGCTCTGTCCTTCATTTGATTGGTTTCTTCAAAGTCTCGCCAACTGGATTTTGAAAACCTAATAATTAGGTTGAATTAGTAGCCTTGGACTTATGACTACCAACAATTAACTTGATAGTGTCACAGAGATGCTTGCTAATTCAGGAGAACATTTCTTCAAAAATCTGGAATTAATATTCTGCAGGAAATTTCAGCACCTTAGAACCTTAGGGCCAAAAATCAAAATTTCTCAGAATTTCACTTTGAGAGCTTTTGGAGATGCACTAGAGGAGGTCGTACTCTTCTATGCCAAAAGTAGCTGCAACGCCCAAGTATTAAGGGTTGAATCACCACTGAAAGGAGGGTCATACAAAATTTTATGGAAACCCTAGAAGGGTCGTACGGTTCTGCAAAAAGAGCTAAGACTTGGTGGATGCTTGTGCAATGGGTTCTTTCAAGACCTATGCTTTGATACTATGTTGATTTTGTAATAAGTTATATTAAGCACGAAGTTCATTCCATTTTAGCATTTAACCATAAACATAAATGTTGCAGCAACCAAGATCACAAGAAGAAGCACCATGCACAAGAACACAAGATGTATCCTGGGAAACCCTTCTCAACAAGGGAAGAAAACCCAACCAAATCCTTTTCTATAATCCTTAAGAGAAATACCTTCACCACCAAGATAAAACCTAGCACACAAGAGAGTGCTCAAACCCTAGAAGACTACCGCCCAAGAGAGGTGCACACTTTTCCCAAGAAGGTGCGCTTGCTGAAATTTCCAAAACTCACATGAAAGATATATTTCCTTAATGGGGAATTTACCTTTACTTACACTAACCTGAGCCTGTCAACAGAAGTGTCTATTAGCACAACAGGGCCGACCTCACTAGCTTATAATATAATTAATATTAACAAGATTAATTATCTTTTACATTAATTAGCAATCATATTAAGGTGGGGCCGACTTGTACCCTTTACATTACAATCAGGGTTACAGACAGGTATGACTCTTGGACAATATAGCAAAGGATCTGATACACCCACTAGTGCTCATCCACTAGGGGCACATCCATAGAGATGTCCATATCTCTGGCTCAGTCCATTATACAGAAAAACCAGATCTTCACACGTTCACTTGTGCTTGTCCACAGGCACATCCACTCTACAGATCTTCTTTCCCACTGCCTCACACATGAGAATCATTTGGAGTTTTCTCGTCAACTCTAATGCTCAAAGGAGGCTAATACATCATCTTCATTTATGTTCACATGACAATGCACCCAACACTTTAGGATTTCACACGTTCACCTTGTGCTCAACCACATGCACGTCTAACTCAATAGATCGCCTTTCCCACTGGATAATCATCTGGAGTTCTTCTCAACTCTCTAAATGGAGGAGGTCATCTCTATGTTCCAACTATGTCTCAGGGAGGAACCACATACCCTTATTAGGGGCTTTCTCTCAGGTTTGTAAGATGAGAGAAAGACTCACATAGTTGCAATGATCCACATCTCACANTTAAGCACGAAGTTCATTCCATTTTAGCATTTAACCATAAACATAAATGTTGCAGCAACCAAGATCACAAGAAGAAGCACCATGCACAAGAACACAAGATGTATCCTGGGAAACCCTTCTCAACAAGGGAAGAAAACCCAACCAAATCCTTTTCTATAATCCTTAAGAGAAATACCTTCACCACCAAGATAAAACCTAGCACACAAGAGAGTGCTCAAACCCTAGAAGACTACCGCCCAAGAGAGGTGCACACTTTTCCCAAGAAGGTGCGCTTGCTGAAATTTCCAAAACTCACATGAAAGATATATTTCCTTAATGGGGAATTTACCTTTACTTACACTAACCTGAGCCTGTCAACAGAAGTGTCTATTAGCACAACAGGGCCGACCTCACTAGCTTATAATATAATTAATATTAACAAGATTAATTATCTTTTACATTAATTAGCAATCATATTAAGGTGGGGCCGACTTGTACCCTTTACATTACAATCAGGGTTACAGACAGGTATGACTCTTGGACAATATAGCAAAGGATCTGATACACCCACTAGTGCTCATCCACTAGGGGCACATCCATAGAGATGTCCATATCTCTGGCTCAGTCCATTATACAGAAAAACCAGATCTTCACACGTTCACTTGTGCTTGTCCACAGGCACATCCACTCTACAGATCTTCTTTCCCACTGCCTCACACATGAGAATCATTTGGAGTTTTCTCGTCAACTCTAATGCTCAAAGGAGGCTAATACATCATCTTCATTTATGTTCACATGACAATGCACCCAACACTTTAGGATTTCACACGTTCACCTTGTGCTCAACCACATGCACGTCTAACTCAATAGATCGCCTTTCCCACTGGATAATCATCTGGAGTTCTTCTCAACTCTCTAAATGGAGGAGGTCATCTCTATGTTCCAACTATGTCTCAGGGAGGAACCACATACCCTTATTAGGGGCTTTCTCTCAGGTTTGTAAGATGAGAGAAAGACTCACATAGTTGCAATGATCCACATCTCACAGGTTTGTAAGCTGGAGAATGTCTCACATAGCTGCAATCATCAACATAAAGGAATTACACATCTCCCTCATACTTAGCAATAGGCCTCACAAATGTTTTAGCTATAGTTTTCTTTTTTACTTTCAATTACCCTATATATATATATATATATATATATGATGATGATGATGACGACGACTTTAATCATCACCACCACCATCATCATATATAATTTTGACATTGAAATATTTTATTTGTGGCCGACATTGATTTTTTTTTTACTTTCAATTACTCTTTTTTTTTCACATAAAAAAATATGTATATTAAAGAGAGATGGATATACATGTTTCTTGTCCCAAAAAGGAGAGATAACTAGTGCTTGTAAGTGCACATACTCACTTCTTAGAATCTACATTATTCTCGTATCTAAGAAACTCTTGCTTGTAAATATTTTTACACTTACTTACTTGTTATAGCTTATGTTTACAGTCAAATAAAACAAAATAGATACATCCATACGATCGTTGTGGCTAGACATCATTCACACACTACTTTAATCCAACTGTGGCATGGTTTTAAAGTTGGAATTCCATGGCTTTGATCTCCACATTATTGATGAACTCATAGAAACCCAGGGCTCCCATGGGGAGAGACATGGCCTCCTTGGATAACACGACAACTTTGACATTGAGTTCTTTGGAGATATGGTTGAATAAGAGCCAATCAAAGGATTAGAAAGCAAGCTTGATATCATGGAGTAATGGCTCTAGCCTTACATAAGAAACAAAGCCTTCTAACTTGCCTAGTCAATTGCCAACTTGGAGTCCCCCATAATCTGCAGTTTCTTCACCCCTTTTTTAATTGCTTCCTCCAATAAGGTCCTTAGAGCGATGAATTCTACTTTGTTGTTAGTACCTCTCCCTGAAACATAGCGAACTTGAAGGAAATGGTTTTGATTGAGGTATAGAACAACCCCGACCCCACAAACTACATGATGACCCTATTTGGCCTCATCGAAGAAGCCCTAGGGAATCTCAAAGTCCAGCTCAGGCATGGATGACATTCAAAGTATGTAGATTTTCACAGTTCCTCATTATGTTGTTTCAGATTTTGGATGTAAATTGTGTATGGAGTTTTTCAAACGTCCAACGTTTCTAGTGGACACTCCACCCATCATCAAGGACTGTTGAAGCAATGAGAGTTGAAAAGAGTGACGAGGGAAGTGGTTTATAAAGACTGAGAAGGTGTATCTCAACTTTTATGAACCCTTTCCCTCAACACTCTTTTCAACTCTCATTGCTTCAATAATCACTGATGATGGGTGGAGTGTCCACTCAAAATGTTGGATGTTTCAAAAACTCCATACACACTTTACATCTAGAAATTTGAAACAACATGGATGGCATTCTCAAATTTTTTATTTTGAGATCTGTCATAAATTCCTTAGACACATTCAAAATGATGTTAACCGTTATTTCCAAAGGGATCTCTCTCTCTCTCTCTCTCTCTCTCTCTCTCTCTATTGTGTAATTCCAGGATTTCTCTCTCTCTCTCTCTCTCTCTCTCTATTGTGTAATTCCTTTAGCGCTCAATATGGAGTTTGACACCTAGCATTTAAAAAATATTAATAACAAAAAAGATTTCAATGTCTACCATAAATAAAATATTTCAATATCAACATTATATATGATAATGATGATTATGATTAACATCCTCATCCTCATCATCATCATCATATATATGATGATGATAATGATGATGATTATCATCATCATCATCATCATCATGATTAACATCCTCCTCCTCCTCCTCATCATCATCATCACCATCATCATCATCATATATATATATGATGATGATGATGATGATGACGAGAATGTTAATCATAATCATCATTATCATATATAATGTTGATATTGAACTATTTTATTTATGGTATACATTGAATTCTTTTTTGTTATTAATATTTTTTAAATGCTCCATATTGAGCACTGAAGGAATTACACATCTCCCTCATAGTGGGTTGTAGAAAGAGTGTCTTTCAACACAATGATTAAAATAAAAAATGAAAAATAGTCAAACTAATGAAATAAATAGCAAATAATAAGAATATTCAATAATATATTAATAAAATTATAATAAATGTATTTTTTTTTATACTTATAAATAGAAAATTTAAAGAAAGTTTTAACATAATATAGCAATTCTAAATCAATCTAAATAATTAAAAAATAAATCAAAATTTCCAATTAATAAAAACTTGTCTTTTAATTTTGTTTTTATATTGTTAAAAGTTTTGTTAATTCTAAATCAATTTTAATAATTAAAAATAAATCAAATATTTTAATTAATAAAAACTAATCAATTTTAATAATTAAAAAATAAATCAAAAATTTTAATTAATAAAAACTTAATTTTGTTTTTATATTGTTAAAAGTTTTGTTAATTTTAAATCAATCTTAATAATTAAAAATAAATCAAATGTTTTAATTAATAAAAACCAATCAATCTTAATAATTAAAAAATAAATCAAAATTTTTAATTAATAAAAACTTACTCTTTATATGGAATTTCAATAATAAAGAGAAGAAAATTTAAAAAGATAAAACAATTTTTTTTAATGATCAAAAAGACTTTTAAAACATCCAAACTTTAATTATAAAACCTTAAAAATATATGTTCTACTCTAATAATCCTCCACCCTCATATTATAAAACCTTAAAATATATGTTTTACTCTAATAATATCCCACCTATTATGTTTTATTTTAATAATCTTCCACTCCCACCCTCATATATGAGGGGTGGGGGTGGAGGAATTAATAGAGAAAATGTATATATATATGAGGAGTGGGGGAATTAATAGAGAAAATGTATATACATTTTCCTTATTAATTCTCCCACCCCCACGGGCAGAATCACTCATTTTAGATACTTCAGTTCGGAAACTAGTTGTTGACCTTCTGCTATATACATTTTCTCTATTAATTCCCCTACCCCCAGAACTGCTCATTTTAGATACTCCAGTTTCAAAGCTAGTTGTTGACCTTGTGCTATATATATTTTCTCTATTAATTCCTCCACCCCCACCGTCCCAAACCACTCATTTTAGATACTTAAGCTAGTTATTGATCTTGTGCTATCATGTTCTGAAGTTATCAACTGGATTATATACCATGTAGATGTGGAAAACATGACAATAATCAATGATCAAGGCAGATGTATAGCTTCCTTCGAGCCCTCTGAGTTTGAGAAATATTATAAATTCCAAATGTCTATATAACCACAGCCTTGGTGGATAACTTCATCAACACAAAGGACTGCATACAAATTCTAAGTGACTGATGGATAGAAGAAAGAAGTTTCAAGCCAGAGTGAATGGCATCTACCCTACAATCCATTGAGAACCCCTTATATATATATGTGGAGATACACATATATATTTTAATTTGTTTAAATTTGCATAAAAATGTAGTTCTGATTAAAATATTAGAAATATTATTTTATCGGGTATGAGAAGCTGATCATTTTATATGAGATACATGTTTTCTATTTTGACTAAAACACCTTATAATTTTATATGGGATACATGTTTTCTATTTTGACTAAAAGACCTAAGGTAGACAATGTAATATATATTACTCTCTTTGTATCTAATATGAATAACCATATGAATAACAAGAAACAGTTTTTTTTGGTGAAAAAAAAATATAAAAATGTAGAGAGCGTTCTTTCTCACGGTACTCCTCTCCAAGATCATATCAAACAACATTGGACAAAGTTTTGTTTTTTTCCAGGATCGACATGGAATTTTCTAGTGATTCCTCCATCCGTGCATGAAAAGTTGAGTTGAATAGCAGCATTATCATAAACTTTTTAACGATATTAAAGTGACATGGAACTGCTTCTAGCCCTCACTGCCCCATTTTTACTAAGATGCATTTTTTAAGGAAGTAACATTATTAGGCTTCTTAAATCATGTCTTTGTTTAACATCTCAACCTTAAACTCAGATCCTCCCCCCATTTATTATTGGGTAATTAAGATCCATATTTTCATGGAAGTGACATTATTAGGCTTTCTAAATCACGCCTTAATGTCTCATCTTCTCCTCAATCCGTCCAACAGCAAAGATCCTCTATTATAACTCCCCTCACACTTGAAATTCGGCTCACCTTTGTTGACAAAGCAGGCCATACGAAACGAAACAGGAGGCAACATCCCACAATGCCAGGGTGTCGCAGAGTATTGTTGTTTGCTCCAGGGCAAATTCCAAAGGGGTACGGTGGGACTGGGTGTATTTCCCACAAGGGGATCTTATAGCCAAGCCCGTCGTGCTGCATACAGGCCCGGACCTGATAAATTGCCTTATTATTAAAATTATTCTTGTCCATTGATATGGGCATTGTTTGCTTTGGAGCAAAATCATCATTCTCTTGGCCAGGCTTGGAGTCAGTGACTTTCCCAAGTTGACTGATTTTTCTATAAAAGACCATCGATTATTTGGGTTTCCCCCAATCAGTGGCAACGATTTTCTTTCCACGAGCTTTTCGTCTTTCTGCTTGGGTGGATTTCTACAGTTTTTATTTGTCTGGTCTGTGGAATATTATTATAGACCATTATTTGTCTAGTCCGTGGAATATTATGATAGACTAATTTTGTTTCCTACAGACTCTACTCTCCCTCTTTCTTTGGTCTTTACAATAACAGGTTACATCCTCGGCTTCCTCCGGTTGGTCTATAATCTGTTTGAAACACTGGCTGTAAGCTGTCCTGCTGTGTATCTCCCTGCTTTAATTTTTTTTTTCGGTGGGTCTGTCTTAGTGGGCATGCCTCCCTGATCGTCCCCTGCAGTTTTCACTTTTTGGGTCATGCTCCATAACTGTCCTTGTTCATCACATACTAGAAAATTCAACTGGAAGGCAAATTATAAGCGTTTTGGTATGCTATTGTCCAAGGAGGAAGCAACATTCTTTTCCTGTTTTGATCTTCTTTGCAGATCTGGAGTTGGATGTTCTATTACATAATGATCGGCAGCTGGATCAATTGCTGGAAACCGTCTATTTCTGTGGTTTTGGAGCTGTAGAAAGCCTGCAGGTCATTGAAGCATAACATCAATTTAAAACAGTAGAAATTTCACAAGGCTGGAGGTTTGAGCAGTGAGTTTTGATCAGTGAAGGTGCTTGGATTGAAGCTGGAGGGCTGCTTTCAATGAAGAAAGGGAAATTCGATTCTAACGGGGGAGGACGGCTGAAATTAACACACATTATGCTGCTGTTTGCAGGTCTGTATTTGCTGTTTGTATCTGTAGAATTCTTCCAGCTCTTTGGAACCCGTACAATCTTCAATGCAGATGAGAGTGCCAAAAGTTTGGATGACTTGATCAGAGAGAGTTTGGGAGAGGAGGAGGACCAAGACAAGCCTTTCTTCAGGTCATTATTTTATAAGGATACGCTTCAGAAAAGAGTAGATGACAGGCAGAGTAAGAATGCTCCACAGAGGCCTCACAAAGAGTCANTTTGGGAGAGGAGGAGGACCAAGACAAGCCTTTCTTCAGGTCATTATTTTATAAGGATACGCTTCAGAAAAGAGTAGATGACAGGCAGAGTAAGAATGCTCCACAGAGGCCTCACAAAGAGTCATTCAGACTATCGCAAGGAACTGTCCCAATTAATAAGCCTGTCAAGGCCGAATATGGGCGAATATCTGGAGCCATTCTGGAGCAAATGAATGAAACAAAGGAGTTGTCAGAGCTGCAGAGGATGGCGAAGGATGCTTGGGTCGTTGGCCTGAAAGCATGGAAAGAAGCAGAAGAAGTAACTACTTTGCAGGGAAACCAAAGCATTGGGGGGCAGCTGGGAGAAGGAGCAGTGGAGTCTTGCCCTCAATCAATATCCTTAACTGGCCAGGAAATAGAGAAGTCTGGGCACATCATGCTTCTTCCCTGTGGGTTGACATTGGGTTCTTCCATAACATTGATAGGGAGTCCTCGCAAGGCTCATATTGATTACTCGCCCAAAATCTCTAGGCTCAAAGATGATGAGCCTTCTACATTTGTGTCTCAGTTTATGCTTGAACTGCAAGGTCTCAAGGCAGTTGATGGTGAGGAACCGCCTAGAGTCCTCCACGTCAATCCCCGACTGAAAGGTGACTGGAGTGGTAGGCCTGTTATAGAGCAGAATACTTGCTACAGGATGCAATGGGGTACAGCTCAAAGGTGTGAAGGGTGGCGAACAAAGGATGACGATGATACTGGTAAGCATTTTTCACCTTAAGTAACAGGTTCTCTGAGATCCTAGGCAATACATGTACAGTTAAATTTGTGGCATGGTTGACAGAGAAAAATATCTACAGAATGAAATTATTGGGTATAAACCGTGTTTCTTGGATCTGTCAATTTTTCACATTACATCTCTATATTGTGCTGGAGTGCATGTCCTCTCTGATGTCTAATATACTCTCTTTTCTGCAAAACTATCATCTCATTTATAATCATTCTGCACTTTGATTTGACTTGAATACTTTCCTAAAAAGGTTGGAAAGAGGGTTACCTTTCACTGTGGCTCAACCAATACAGTTGTCAGGTTCAAATTCAGATTTCCAGCCCGTAGAGAGGTGGAAAGGTAATCTTATGGGGTTGCATAGAATTTCAAGCGGGGCAAGTTTCAGCAAGCTAGGCTGAATCTTCTGGGACTAAGTTTCTGTGGAGTATCACATCCTGTCTGTTTCCCTCTGCATTGGAAAGGGTTGGAAACAGATGAATGAATAGGCAGGCAGGGACATCACAAGATTGGGGCGACTTTTAATGGCGATGACAGCTTGCTCCACATGGATGAATTCGGTGTTCAAATCAGATTTAGCAATACAGTTTTCACTGTTTCAGCTAGGATAGAGATTGTCAGAAAATAAATTTACTCTCTTGAAATTGGTTCCAAAATGGATATGTTGGTTGTCCTTGCCTGTGTAGGGAGGGGTAATTCATAAATTCATGCATTAGCTCCACGATGTATGATTATACGTATTCTTTTCTGTGCATTAATGAAATAAAAGATACATTGTTTCCAAAAACTAAAAGCCAGTCAGTCATCGGTGAAACTTGCGAGTCACACCAAAGTGACAAGCCTCGATTAGCAAATACAAACTAAAAATGTTCCTTGAATAATCTGGGCAGTCAGTCACAAGCTAAAACCACTACAAGGAGTTAAATCTATCTTATCCAATTGAATTTAACTATACAGAGGAAACAGTAATTAATTCTTTTTTCAACCTTCTTTTGTTCTCTTGATTGTGAATGTGTCACTGGTAGATCATTCAAGACTTTGATTTCATTTCATACTTCCAAACTTCTTTATACCACTAATTTTCTGTAGATGGTTGCTTATGGCTTATTATATATACACGTTTTCTATGAGCCAAGATCCAAAGAATTGACATTGTGTGTATTTTGACAGTTGATGGGTCTGTCAAATGTGAAAAGTGGATTCGAGATGATGATGAAGGCCCTAAAGAATCCAAGACAACATGGTGGTTGAATCGGTTTATTGGTCGTGAAATAAAGCCAACAATGGATTGGCCATTTCCCTTTGCAGAGGAACGCTTGTTCGTACTTACTTTAAGGGCAGGATTAGAAGGCTATCATATGAACGTGGATGGTAGGCATGTGACCTCGTTCCCTTATCGAACTGTGAGTGACTGTAACTTGTTATATTGAAACTTTCTTGCTTTACCACACTTTTTCCATCTATATGATTAGATAATGAAAAACTAATGTTTTAATTTGAATGAGTGTGCCCTCTTCTGAACATTTAACCATCTGTCGGAGATATATGCATTAAATTGTTTGGTGTTTCTGGGATTTAAATTTATAACTGAGTCAATACTATCATAGTGCATGGTGAATCTTTTGTTTTCCAATACAGAAAATGTCAACTGTGAGACTTGGGAGTAATCAGAAAAGGAGTGATAACATGAGAAGAGAAATGCCTGAATTAATAATCTTCTGACCTGAGAATTATTTCTCTGATAATGTGTTTTTTTATCAATGTCCTGCTTTGGTTTTTAGTGGAGTTGCTGAAGCATTTTTTTCCCGTTCTTTGGATATTGGTTTTGGGACAGGGCTTTGTTCTTGAAGATGCAACTGGCTTATCTATAAACGGTGACATAGATGTTCATTCAGTCTTTGCTGCATCCTTACCTACATCTCATCCAAGCTTCTCAACTCAAAGAATCCTTGACATGTCAAACAAATGGAAAGCTCCCCCCTTGCCAGAAGGTCCCATTGATCTCCTCATTGGGGTCCTTTCTGCAAGTAATCACTTTGCAGAGCGCATGGCTGTGAGGAAGACATGGATGCAATCGGAATTGATCAGATCATCAAAAGTTGTGGCCCGTTTTTTTGTTGCCTTGGTAAGAGGAAGTGATCATTGTTTTGCTTGTGATATTTTTCTTAAGAATTGCTATTTCAAACTTGATAAGTGTACTGTGGACTTGTTAAACTATATTGACTGTATCAATGTGTTGAAATTTCATGCCTACTTTCTTTTTGAAAATCTCCATGGATTATTATTCAACTATCCAACATCATTGGTTTCTATCCTTGAAATTTCATGCCTACTTTATTTTTGAAGATTTCCTTGGTTTATTGAATTCAACTATCCAATATCATTGGCATCTATCCTGCAAAATAATCATTAACAGTCGCCTGTGTCTAGAACACACCCAAAATTCAAGACGTGTTATTAGGTATCTTACAAGTGACATATGTAGATAACCCTAGCTATATATCCATGAGTGTACTTCTCATAAGATCATTTTGGAGAAAATATTATTACAATTTTGACTTTGTTCATCGTAAATGACTTCTAAGATCGACAGTGTACTGACAAATTATGGAGAGGAGACTTCATGCATACACACACTCACAAATATGCCAGATGCATGTGTACATGTCTGTCTGTAAATAATGGTATGCATGTATGCATGTGCAGGATTGTGGGTGCAGATATGGTGACCTGTGTATGCATGCATGTGTACATCTTCATCCTTATATATTGATAATTAAGAAGCTGAGAAGTGACATTTGCTGAAAATAAGCCTAATGACATGTTTATGACAGTACTTATACAAATGTCGAAGACCCTTACACAAACAAGGGATTTATCCTTATAATAGTCGAGTATCTAATAAGTGGCATCTGCAGAATATAAGCCTAGCGACATGTCTATTTCGGCATTTTCAGTGAGATTCTTATGGAGAAAAAAATGTTATAGCTTATCTCCATGACATGAAGTATAAATGAAAAACCTTCTAAATCAACTGCCTACTATGGCCAGCACAAGCCCATAACTTTTGATACAGTAGTTGCAGCTTGTTGTGGAATGCACACCTATTCAGAAAGCAGCCAAGGTCTTACATCAGGACATTGCAGGAATTTATGTCAATTCTGTCTTAATGACGTAGTCCTGCCCTTGAGTAGAGATGCAGCTAGGCATAAACCAAATATGAAATAGCATCCAATATTAAAATAAGTATTCATAAAATGATGATGAACATGAACCATTCATGATAATAGCAGTGAATTTTTACCACAACAGAAAAATAGAGGAATCGGAATTTGAAATTATAGATTCAGAGTCTTGTACATAGGTGTCTCTTTTTAAAGTGAGCCTTGCATTGATTGATCCTCAATAATCAGAAATGAAGGTTAGGGGAGGATTTATAACCTTAATGTTGATGATTACAGCTGCGTGAGACATCCTCTAGGACACAAACTGAGTGAGTCGACCTGAGAGAGAGCCCATGAGTTGGCTGTGTGGTTCCTATCTAGAACTGGAACGTTGTGCTGGCCTCCTCTTTACAGAGAGTTGAGAAGAACTCCAGATGATTCTCTTGTGTAACACAGTGAGAAAAAAGATCTGCTGAGTTAGACGTGCCTGTGGCTGAGCATAGGTGAGCGTGTGAAATCCCATGAGCTGGGTGCATCATTCTGAGACAGAGATGAAAACGATGTATTAGCCTCCTCTGAGCAGAGAGTTGAGATTATGAACTCCAGATGACTCTCCTTTGTAATGTAGTGGGAAGAAGATTTGTTGAGTTGGATGTGCCCGTGGATGAGCACAGGTGAATGTGATCCTAGTGGCTAAGCACTAGTGAGTGTGGTTCTCCTGTGAGACGCAGTGAGATAGAGATATGGACATCCCTATGGATGTGCCCTTAGTGG
>ML782435.1:883253-909261 GCA_009831015.1 Picea engelmannii
TCGAAGGATGAAGAGTTTGATTTTTGGGGCTTCCAAGCACATGAATGTGGAGTAGGAGAAACAATAAAAAGCAACTACGACAGATCTAAATCTCTTGAAAGAGAAGGGATCTTTGTCCAAGAAGCAATCGTAGAGCCAAAAAGATCTCAGATCTAATACATTCAGAGGAACAACACACTCTCTAGGTTGGAAAGAATACTTGTCTCAGAAGAAAAGCAACTCAAGCAGAACAATAGCCAGACTCCAGGTTTGCATATCAGGTTTGATATTTTTATTGTTGCTTAAGTATTGCAATCCATTAGATTTTATTAATGCCAGGAACAAATGAATACTTAGTAGCATGTACTATTAATATAAATGCTTATTGTACTTAATTACAATGTGAACTAGCATCTCCTCTAGGAGATATTTCTTGTTTTTGTTCTCAGGTAGGACACCTTGGTAATGCTATAATGAATTACCATGAAATTGATATGTTCTTATATAAAATGCTATTATATTGGAAATACTTTTGCTCTTGTTGTTCCTGTTTCGGGCCTATGTATTCCAGGAAGGTTACCACAGAAAGAAACACTTGAAAGGACTCAGAGGGAGTCAAACTTCAGAGGAAGTCAGTGATCAGGAAGAAGCAAGGTTTCGTGACACTTTGCAGGATGCATAGGGGCATGCAACAGATTGAAGCATGATTCGAGGATTCTCTCAGTTAGAGGGAGTTGATGGCAGAATTCGAAAAGAAGGATCTTGTTTCGTGCCGAGTTGTAGGCCTTGTGTCGAGTTGTAGGCTTTGTGTCGAGTTGTAGGCCTTGTGCCGAGTTGTAGGCTTCATGCCGAGTTGTAGGCCTTGTGCTGAGTTGTAGTCTTCATGTCCAGTTGTAGGCCTTGTGCAAAGTTGTAGGGTTTATGTCGAGCTGTAGGCTACTCTAGTGAGATGGTCTGATATGCCGAGTTGTTGCTACACCAATGAGACAGTTTGGTACGTTAGTGGCGTAGTTGAGAACCTGTATGGCTGTGATGGTGTTGCTCGTAATATGATTTGGGTGATCATGAGATATCTTGTGTAGCTCTGGTGATGCTACCGGTCTGCAAGATCATGTAGGCCTTGCCCATGCCATGTGAGATGGATGGATAATGATAATAGTAATGATGATACTCCCGACATGGGTGTAGCCATGGGTGAGCACGTCATACGGGTGTATCCCATGGCGATGATGGTGACACACACTACGAGGTGTAGCTCTAGTGTTCTCTAGCGGTTTGTGGCCCCTAGACGAGATTGACAGGTCCACATGGGTGTAGCCATGTGTGACGTAATGATGCTACTAGTAGCATGGCCTGCATAATCATGATGAGAGGATCATGGCATAACGAGCAAGGCTATGAAGACTAGAAGCGAACATCATGGTTAAATACCTCCCTAGCTAAGAGGGAGTGTTGATGTTTTGGTAGCTGCGGGAAGTATTAACCTCCATGGATAAACCTTTGACTAGAATAGAATATTCCGAAAGCAAGAGAAAAACCTAAATAGATGTGTGAAAACCCTGGAAGACAAGTCGGCTCAGCAGAATAAGTAATATTGAAGTATTATATGTAGAAAAGGACAGGTCAGCCCTGCTTGAAGAGACACTTGTTCACTTGGCCAGATTAGTATAAATAGAAGGCGCTTTAGCTCATTTGGAAAAACACACACTCACTCAGTTGGTGCGCATATCTTAGAAGTGCAGTAGCAATAGAAGTAGTGCGCAAGTCTGGAAGAGGAACAACAATAGCTGCAGTAGTGCAACACACTCTTGTTCACCCTTTTGGGTAGTCTTACTTGTGCGCTACCTTGGAGAAGGTGCGCTCTCTTGGTTTATCAGTTGGTTCTAGTGTGGCTTCCCAGAATCATTCTATCTAGCAAAGGTTAAGGTGCTCGGGGGTGGCTTTGTGCCTATGGTTGGGTGACAATGGTGTAACATCGTCTATGGTAAACGAGCACAACATTCTAACACTTGGCACTATGTCCCAAACATCATTCTTCATGATGGAGGTGTACTCCACCATGGCATCCCACCATACTTGTTGGTCTGCTGCCTCCTGAAAATTGGAAGGCTTAGAATCTAGAATGCTTCTCATCAGTGCCATATAGTCTGGAAACTTCTTCGAAGGTCTACTCTCTCTGAATGTGTTCCTAAGAGTTTCAACATGCTCCTTAGCATACCTTAATGTCTGACTAAACCATTGAGTTCTCCTGACATAAGTGGAAGGGGCTCCTATCTCCCCCTGTTCACTTGAAGGCTGTTGTATTGCTCTGGAAATCACTAGTGACCCTGGCTCAACCTTCGAAGCTTCCTGCTCCTCATCCTTTGCCACTGGAGTAGGCTCGTGAGACTTCCTGGATGCAAAGTCTTCTTCAAACTTTATATCCCTGCTTACTATTGTCTTCCTCTGCTTTGGAATATAGACCCTATAAGCCTTTGAAGCCTCACTGTAACCCACAAACAAACCCTTCCTGTTGGAGGGCTCCAACTTGGTCCTCTTCTCTACCGGTACATGGATATAAACTGGACAACCAAAGATGTGGAAATGACTCACCTTTGGCTTCACACCAGTGAATGCTTCCTTTGGTGTCTTACATATCTTTGCCCAAAGAAACATGGGCAAGTCCCGGTCACGTATCATGGCCTTATCAACCCCAATGATGGATCGATTCTTCCTCTCCGCAACCCCATTTTGTTGTGGGTTGTATGGAATTGTTAGCTCCCTCTTGATTCCCGCATCCTTGTAGAAATCCTCAAACTCCTTGGAGGTATACTCTCCCCCATTGTCAGATCTCAAGACTTTGATTTTCTTCCCTGCTTGGTTTTCAACTAGAGCTTTGAACTCCTGAACCCTGCTAAAGAACTCATCCTTGGTCTTTAAGAAGTAGATCCAAGTCTTGCGAGAGAAATTATCAATAAAAGAAACATAATACATGCTTCCTATTATTAACGCTATTGACATCAATCCACAAACATCTGAATGTACTAGGTCTAGAATCCCCTTAGATCTATGTTCACTGCTTGGGAAAGCAGCCTTGGCATGCTTGCCAAGTGTGCACCCTCTGCATACACCATGTTGCTCAATATTGATGTCTGGAAGACTTGTGACTATCTCCCTCAGAATAGGCAACACTCTATTATGTAGGTGCCCCATCCTTTTGTGCCACAACTTACACAAGTTGTCACTATCATGCACTAAGGCTCAAACAGGTTCACCTTGCAACCTGTACAAATTACCTTCTCTAACCCTTATTACCTGAGCTATATCTGGGCTAGAATCTTTCGGCTTGATGAGGAATTGCTCGTTTTTGAACTGAACTGCAAAGCCCTTATCCTCCATGATCGAAACTGAAAGCAAATTCTTCCTGAGACCTGGAACAAACAAGACATCGTCAAAATCTAAAGAATTACCTGACTTGAGTTGGAAGGGAATAGTACCAACTCCTGCGATCGGGTACTTGGCATCATTACCAAGCTTAAACCTGTACTCCTAAGTCCTGCTTCTTCAGACTAGAAAACAATTGGCGAGCTAATGTCATATGTTGAGATGCCCCACTGTCCACATACCACACATTCCTCAGAATCATGCTGGTAGAAAAGCAAGATACCAACGAGAAATCCTTCTCGAACTTGGCAACAAATTTGTTCATCCGAGTTTCTGTAGAGGCTGCTACTTCCCTTTACCCTTCTTCTTACTTGGACACTGTGATGCATAATGACCGTGCTTATGACATCTGAAGCACTTGATTTTACTCAAGTCCTTCTTTCCTGGCTATGAGGTTGACTCCTCACTCTTTTCCCTTACCCTTGTTGGAACTTGGGTCCTTTACCTCTACCCTTATTTGATTGACCAATTAGAGCTAGGTTCTCGTCACCATCCTTCTTATCTTCCTTTGATTCCATCCAAGTCTCCTCTTGGATACAATCATCCCAAAGCCTCTCATTTTCAAGAAGTTTTTCCCGAGCACAAATACCTTTGACAAATGGTTCCCATGAAGCTGAGAATCCATTTGGTGCCATGTTCACTAGCTCTGCATCTTCAACCTTTTCCCCAACTGTTGCAAGTTGATCACAAATTTGTGTGATCTTCATAAGGTAATTGGTGACTGTGTCTGATCTGGTCATCACTATTGATCTGAGTTTGTTTTGCAATATCATCTTCCTATTTATGTTTTGACTCTAGTAGAGACTAACCAAGGCATTGGACATCTCCTTCACTGTCTTCTTTTCGAATACGTGAGGGATCAAATGATCCTTTATGGCATCCAAGATCATCTGCTTGTCCTTCACTACCATCTTGTTGTGAACTACCAACTCCTGTGGATATGTAGGTGGAGTAGCAACATTCTTGACAATATCCCAAAGAACATTCTCTTCTAGTAAGAGTGTAACCCTGACCTTCCATGATAAGAAATTCGAGGCACTTCCCATTTGTCCTCAAACTTGAGGCTAGTTGATGCCATCTCTGAGATCTATTGCACCAACTCCCAAATCTAAAAATAAAACTTTGAAACCCTCTCATTGCTGGTCCTTCTTCCCTGCAGTTGATTTACTGTTGCAAATCCTAGAGAATCTCAATCAAAGAAAAAAACTCTGATATCATGTGAAAGATCTCCAAGCCCAAGGTGACTAAAGTTCTTATGATCTCAATCAAACTAGTAGATCACTGAATTTATTTAACGCAGAAATAAATTTCAGACCATAGCATTAATCACACAATAGCTGGAAATTAAATAGTGGAAGCATAAAAAATAATTTCACACAACATAGGTAATTACTCCAAAACTAGCTTTTCATTCCTTCGAAAAAATTACAAGGAAACCTCCACAAGTTGCCCAATAACAGTATGCACGGATACCAAAATACATCCCGAA
The DNA here is from genome assembly GCA_009831015.1 of Picea engelmannii. NCBI lineage: Eukaryota > Viridiplantae > Streptophyta > Pinopsida > Pinales > Pinaceae > Picea > Picea engelmannii. Next base: position 888,145 of record ML782435.1, read on the forward strand.
CTGAGCAGAACAACTTGCTGGGAGAGTACGGCCTATACGGACGCCGGTATGGTTTTGTTCGTACAACTGTATGGATCTGTATGGTACTGTCCGTATGACTATACGGACTTTCGTACGACTGTATGGAACTCGTTCATACAATGTATAGACCTGTACGGGATTGCTGGAGGGAACTGCGTGCTTCCGGAAATGTCTCTTTCCTGGCTGCTTTCTCTCTTTTCCTCTTTGTTGCTCAACTTGCTCAATTGCTCAAATGTTCAAGTGTGTGTGAATTCTTTATCTTGACCTGTCTTTATAGTTTTATCCGAGACCAAAACCCTAATCTATTTCTAAGATTACTCCTAGTCTAAGTCATACATGCATGAAACACTTTTTAGACTCAACTGCTAAAAATAAGACTTTCACTTTTTAACTAAAGCGAATTACAAAATAGAATTTACTTTTTGAAAACAAAATTACTTTTCGGAAATATATCGAACTACTTCTTGCACATTCACACGGAGCCTGTGTGGAAGTTCCTGTCCGAGCTATAATTCTCAACAAGGGAGTCATGCTCCATGATAAATATTTTTATTAAATAACAGCAATATTAGCATTACCTACAGCTAGCAATTTGACACGATGAAGATATGGAGGTAGAGTGCACTGGAGAATTTCTACTGCCATCAAGTGACCATGATTTTGCAGAGCTGTCACAGCCCAACCATATAGTTCAGTTAGTGAACTCACCCCCATGTTAGACTTTCTTTTCCAACCCTTCCAACTGCACCAGAGTTTTGCACTAAGAAATCTGAAGGGAGGACAACAAAGTATGCACTACAAACCAATACCAATGGCAGTAAAAAGCAGGGATATCCTTCACATTACAATTACAAAATCATTGGGAAGGACCAACTTTTCAATCCTCAAGTATAGACCAACAATTACATCAAGTAAATAAAGTGGACTCCTCAAGTAGACCAAGGACAATGGATTAGAGAGAAGTGAGATAGACCAAGGGCAACGAATTAGAGAGAAGTGAGAGATCAAATTATGAGTCCATTAAACTGATTTCATTGACAAGACCATTGGAGTCCAATCAACAAACTGAATAAGTTTTCCCACCCTTTTGCACCCTAATCTAGTAGCTTGTCAGCCACTCCCAATGATCAAAGGCTACAACCCATCAATCAGATGTTGGTTAAAATAACTCAGAGCAATAGGGGAAACTTGTAACACTTCCATGTTCCCAATACTGTGGCTAATAAGAAATTTTAGAGCTCTTAATAATACTCAGAGCCACAACCCCACTTATCACTTTGACTCCTCCCAAGCATTGGTAAAGGATAGGGCGCACAACCCTTTCGAACTTTCAGTTCTGCCCACGATAAAATAATTATAAATACCAGCAAGAGGCCACTGTCTCTACCAACCCTTGAACTACTCCCAAGTGGTTGGCCAAAGTTCTGCTGACGACTAGACTAGATTAGAGAAAGGACTTAATAAAACCAATTGGAAGTACAAAACAGAAATGTCAAGATAGTTTCTGCATACCTGCTCAAGGCTCACAAAGCTTCCAAGAGTCTTCCACAAAAAATTCTATGACAAGATATCTCAATTCTTCAAGGGCAGATTAGAAGTCCTCAAAATAAAATAAAAATCAACAGCTCATCAACCAAGAGCAGAAGGGATATCCCTTTAAAATTTAAAACATTAATATCTTCATTCACAACAATAAGAAAATAGCAAATTTTCCCCAAAGTCTAAAGACAACGGGCTGAGAGTTCCATTTTGAAGTTTCCAACAAAAATCACGACGACTTCCATTTAAAGAAGGAAAAACTGGAGAGAAGAATTTATAAATTTCAAAGACCTCCAAAACACCAATCAGATTTCAACTCTCTTTCTCAGGTAATATGAGATAAAGCTTCCTTCCATTGAAATCCCTGCAATGCAAACTTTATAAACAAAAAACTAATTCTCTATACAAAAGTAATACCAACAGGGTTGCAGAAACCAGCACAACCAAAAAATTAAAATGGTCTCACCAGCTTAAGATGGGGATAACAGATATTTTGAGTTGGCGAAACTTCCAAAGCCGAGTGTGGTTTCAACTTTCAACATTCATGGCTGCCATAGCTTGATGAAAATCCTTTCCAAGTGCTGCTGCCATAGTTCCTCTCTATTCTCTTCTAAGTGCATTCTTTTCACCCCAAAAAGCTCTCTCTCTGTCTCTCAACAAAAGCCAGATGCAAAAATTAACTAGGAAGGAGGTTACGTGAGCTCTTTCCATCCTTTTGTTCTCCCATGCCTTCATGAATCCATGTGTGTCTCTACATGTATGTTATTGGACAAGTGGCAGAATGCTAGAGTGAAATGTCACTTGCCTTTATTTGTCTATTTTAATTATTTTAAAATTTTCCTGTTTCCTATTCCTTCATGTGTACTTTTAGTTGAGTAGTGATAAGAGTTGCTTTGCTTCCTTTAATTGTTAATATAAATAAATAACGTAAATCTGGGCATTTTATTCAAAAGATTAGGTTGCTAAGCAACCACCATTAGCTAGTCCAGAACTGGGTGAAACCCACCGTGGTGGGGCCTATCTTCTATGATGCTAGGACTGTCTGGATAAGGTCAAAGGGGCTGGAGAATCGGTGAGCAATTCCCTACTCATAATACATGGACCCCCCCAATACTCTAGGAGCTGTCACAGGGGCACCACATCCATCTCAACTTTTTGAACTCGAACAATTATATGCATGCAAAGATTGACACATATTAGAGAACACTACTATATAGGGAGAAAGTCTAAACAGAGTGTGCTTTATTGAACACAACATCATCATTTTTTTTTAGATGAGGAAAAACACTTCAATTAACTTGCTTCCATGCTGCATGAAATTCTATAGTCCCCGGAAGTATATCTCCTCTAGGGTGACTTTCCAAGAATTAGTGGTGGGAAAGCCTCAAAACTTTGCAACCCTGTTCCAGGTAGATTTGGTATAAGAATAGAACCAAAAGAGATGCTTGAGGCTTTCAGGTTTACCGCATAGAGGACATTTGGGCTGAGGAATGCCAAAATGGGTCAATTTGTTACCAAGGGCCAGGCCTTCAAGAACGAGAGACCATGCAAAGATACCTTTCTAGGCTGAGCTAAAGATTTCCCCATGTTGCAAAGCCATAAAAGCCATGTCTAAAGCTTAGATTTGAGCCTACATTTCTTGTTCAACTGACCATCTAAAATGGGATTATGACAAAGTCACTTGTAGCCATCAACATGCTTATACTTCTTAAATGTCTTGACTTCATTCCATTTCTAGTCTTTCCACCATGCAGGTACGACATGTTGAATTTTAATGCTTAGCTCATGTACATGTGGTTTATTTCAATTTAGCATGTACTTGAACCATAAACAATGCAGCAATACCATACACAAGTGCTGCAATAACCAAGATCACAAGAAGAATAACCATGCGCAAGAACACAAGAGTTTATCCTGGGAAAACCTTTCTCAATCAAGGGAAAAACCCAACAATCCTTTGCTATAGAGTCAAGAGAAGATCCCCTACACCATAAACCCTAGAGCACACAAGAGGGTGCTACTATAACCTTGAAACTTGCGCCTAAGAAAGATGTGCACTTCAGCCGTACAAGTGTTGCTGAAATTATGAGATGACAAGTGAAGTGAGTGAGATCCACAATGGGGATCTCCTATTTATACAAGACCTGACACAACAATAGGTGTATCTATTGGCACAATAGGGCCGACCTCTTCAATTGAATAATATAATTAATCCTCGACACAACATTAATTATCTTTACATGGTGGGGCCAACTTCTACCCTTTACAACACACATTAGGGTTACAACAAATCTTACTCTCAAAGAATATAGCAAGGATCTCTCTCATCCTCTAGTGCTCAACCGCTAGGGACATGTCCACCTGTGCTCACCCACAGGGACGTCACACTCAGCAGATTAACTCAACTGAGTCCACAAGAGTACCATTTGGAGAACCATCTCAAGGCGACTCAACTAAGTCCATAGGAGTACAAGGCAGGAGACCATATCAAGCCAACTCAACTCAGTCTAGAGGAGTAAAAGGCAAGAGACCATCTCAAGTCATCTCAACTCAGTCCAGAGGAGTAGACAAGAGACCACACGTCATCACAACTCAGTCTAGAGTCTGACGCACACCCAACACATGAGCTCTCTCACAGATCGTCTCAACTCAGTCCAGAGGAGAACGACCTGGAGAATGTCACATGACGCTGCAATCATCAACACGACATGAAGGCCCAACTTGATAACAAGATTGCCAAGAATAAGATACTTAATGCAGTAAAAAATCGACCTATTTTGATTTTCTAGCCGAAAATTCACTTTCAAACTAGCCCAAGGCACCTAATATGGAGTCTAGGCATTGAACCTCTATTGAATGATGCCTTTTGTAACGATTCACAAGGTCGAGAACCAAGCATTCTCAACCAAAACCTTCCCATCATGTAAATTTGTAAAAGCACAACCTAGATATGAGAGCTTGGCCTTTCCATATGAGGCAGTGATGGATTGCCTCGTAGGCATTCCATATACTTCGCTCAACAAAGGTTCCTTTCACCTTCACATGGATAGAGTAACAACAAGAGTTTGTAAGTTAAGACTCATCCTGGCCTAAAGGAGTTCCAAAGCATATGCAATTTTCTCAAAGGAATTTTCTAGGATTTCCAAGGCCCAAATGACCCACTTTGCACAAAGAACTTGAGCTTGTGGGTGAGTTTGACTGTCCCCATACCTCCTCAATCTCTAAGGGTTCAATACGAGTTCTAAGTTACTTGATGAAATCCTTTGCCTCCATCTATGTTTACCTAGGGAAAGCTGTGAAGGGATTTTACCAACACTTTGTAGGCATTGATAGAAGGTGCAACTTAGAAGGTGAGTTGTAAACATGAGTGGCTACTAGGACCTTAATGCATATTTTAGATTTGGTAGCGAAGGCCATGGGCTTAGTCAACTGTTTTTCAATATTCTTCTCGGCAGGTTGAATAACCACATCCTACAACTCCTTAGGGGAAGGGGGATGCCAAGGAACTTAAATTTTTTTCCCAATTGGATCTAGATCCATATCCACCAACTAGCTAGGCATGTCCCTTTGCCTTTGTCTATATAACATTGTGTTTTGTCCCATTGAATCTCGGAACTTGAGGCCTCACAAAATATATGGAGGCAATCCATGGTGTTCTCTTTTGAGCTTTAGTACTCTACGGTAGTAAAGAAAGAATAGTGAAGAAAATGTCCATTAGCTAGTTGTCCAATGCCTTGCTTCGAGAAGGGAATGCCTTTGATCAAACCCTAACCCATATTGTGATAGCTAGGGCCTCTCCTACCATAACATAAATGGTTGAGGCGAGAGGGCATCCTTGATGAATGGCCCTAAAAAACATGACTTCCTCCAACCTATCCCTATTAGTGGACATGCATGTCGAAGTGTTTGAGATGAGTGCCTTCACCAATGTTTTAAAATTGAAACTTGGATTCATAATTGGTCGAGGGTCAACTCGGATTCAACTCAGAATCGGTCTGGTTTTTATGACTCGATTTACTAAAAAATATATAAAATATTAAAAATTTAATGATTTTTTTTTTAAACTTTTAAAGATTCCAAACCATTAGAGATAAAATATTCAAAATCTGTTCATGTATATACCATGTGAGGTTGAATATAGCAAAATGGCGTCGAGTGCAATACATATCTAAAACAAATGCATAATCAATGAGGCTCCTAAATGGCCTCTAGAGTCCAAAAAACAACATGCATGATGCTACAAGCTAATGGCCTACTACATATCACTGGTCAACATGATCAATCATCAAACTCATCACCATTGTTGAAGTGGGATCAAACTCATCACCACTGCTCCAAGTTCACTAAATCACAACTCTTCAATGCTGCTCCAAAAACTCCAAATGCTCACAAATGCTTATTGAGAGAGGTGTGAGGCAAATAGGGAGGGGGGGTCTCTATATAGTTATGTAATTTAAAAAAAAAATTAACTTTTCCTCAAACTATGTGTTGTGGTGAGGAAACAGACCTACTCAGCTGAGGGGGTATGAACTCAGTCGAGTTGGACTAGTTTGCTACCAAACTGGTCCCCAAACCGATTAAATGGCCAAGTCGGTACAGTTTGGGGTCAACTCGGTCCAGTTCAAGTCCAAGTTGACCAATTTATAAGACACTGGTCTAGATGCATCGTATGCAGAATTGACTCTTAATGACTTCGAGGAAGCATTGCTCAAAGCTCAAGCCCTTGAGCATGGCCAAAATGAAGGGCCACTTGACCTTGTCATAAGCTTTCTTGAAATCGAACTTGATGAAGAGGATATTGAGGCCAAGACAATGGACCCACACCATACTTCCCTTGTTAGATTTTTAAGGGCAAACTAGAAACAGAACTATCCTTTAAATTTTATTTACTACTGTAGTTTTGGATCAACAATATATTCACAAATTCTGATGTAAACCAATAATAGAAATAATACAATGGATCTGAACATTACCTTAGCAAAAACAAAGAACAGATCTGAACATTACCTTAGCAAAAACAAAAAACAGATTTACCTGATGAGCTTGTTGTTGTCCTCTTTTCTGTATGCTCAGAAAAAGCCTTAAGGGTCATGGATCAAAACCCTCAGGGGTAGATCTCATCATGATCTTGTGAACAGTTTTGCCAAGAAGAACTTTTAGGGAAATATCAGAAAAACAACTAGCATACCAAATATCAAGTGCAAGGCTGAAACAAGGACACCACTGTCCAAAAAGGAAGCCACTAACAGCCTTGACAAAAACTGCCCAAAACAAAAACTGCTATAGTAATAACAGCAGTTAGAGGGCTGCCTCACAAACCCTATTAAGGGCAGCAAACACTGGTCACCATACAAGGAACAGAGGCAACTTATAGGTGGTACTAGTGAAGGGACAACAACAACAAACAAGTGCACCAACAGTGATATAGTAGCAACATAAAGAAAGGAGACAGTGGCAGCAAGTGTACAGGTGATAGTACCAGCAGTGAGACAGTAGCAGGCTGGAAAAGTAACCTTAGGGGTCAGCGGCAGCAACAGATGAGAGGGATAAACCCTCGGTGGCTACCCCAAGCAGAAACATAGATCAAAGGGAGGGTCACACCACTTCTAAAGACCAAAACAGGGGAGCCGCACCAAAATACCAGCAAGAGAGATCTGTCCAAGGAGGCCGCACCCTAGTCAGCAAGGGATCTGTCCAAGGAGGCCACACCCTAAACCAGCAAGAACTGTCCAAGGAGGCCACACCCTAATCAACAAGAACTCTCCAAAGAGGCCGCACCCTAATCAGCAAGAACTGTCCAARGAGGCCGCACCCTAATCAGCAAGAACTGTCCAAGGAGGCCGCACCCTAAACCAAACTGAACAAAAAGGAGCCGCAGCAAATTTCAGACCTAGAGAATGATTTGAAGGAAGAAGAATGAGTGAGAGAGTGAGGGGAGAGGTCTACTTTTATAGTTTTGGTAGGACGTTAGGGTTAACTAAATTAACCGTATCTTTAGGGTTAGATAAAACCCTAATAAAATAAACAAACTAAATAATTTATATTTTAATCATAAAATATTAATTAGAAAGTCAAAGAGCCTAATTCTTGATGGGATTAAAGATCATGTGATCCCACATGTCTCAGGAAAGAATACCGCAAAGGATATGTGGAAAGCCTTGAGCGGCCTCTACCAACCAAAGAATGAGAACATGGTAATGGTGTTGCATGAGAGATTACGTAGCTCTAAGATGGCCAAGGGCGAGGGTGTTGTTCCATACCTTACTAGATTGACATAGATCAGGGATGAGCTCACTGTAGTAGGCGAGAAGACAGAGGATGTTGAGCTAGTGCGTGCAACACTGAATGGCTTTTCGAAGTCATGGGACGTATTTGTCCATGGAGTTGTAGCTCGAGAGAAGCTCCCTGAATGACAACGTTTATGGGATGATTTTGTGTAGGAGGAGATCAAACTTGGTCAGTCTAGTAGATCTTCATCTTCACCACATATTGTGGATGAAGAAGGCTTGACTCTTGCGAGCAAAGGCAAGGGCAAGAAGAAGAAAGGTGGAAAGAAGAAGAACATTGAATTTTCTAAAGTCAAATGTTTTCAGTGTCACAAGATGGGACACTTTGCCTCACAATGTCTAGAGAAGAAGAATAAGAACCAACCGCAGATGACAACTTTTGCAATAGTGGATGAGTTTGCCAAAAGCTTCAAGGAGGATTTTTGCTTCATAGCCTGTATGTCTAGCGCAACAGTCTCAAACATGTGGTTTGTTGACAACGGAGCATCTTGTCATATGACAGGGCGCAAGGAGTTTTTCACTAGGCTACAAGAGGGAGGTGTGAATCTGGTTATAGAGCTCAGAGATGACAGGCGCTACAAGGCTCAAGGGGTTGGTACAGTTTTGTTTCAGAGGGAGTCGGGTAAACCACTTTGGTTTGCTGACGTACTATATGTTTCGGGGTTGACAAAGAACCTCATCTCGATCTCTACTTTGGAGGATGAAGGGTATGAGGTCACTTTCCATAAGGGAAGGGTGTTCGTCAGGCCAGCAGTGTCAAGAGAGAAGATGGATAGGATGATTGGGGTTCGAGAAGAGAAAGTGTACAAGCTACAGTTTCAACCAAGGACAGGATCGATCGGTACAACCACAGACATGGGTGAGTTGTGGCTCTTACATTTTGGTGCGCTGGGGCTCTTGAGATAGGCAGTCACTGGATTGCCTAAGTTCACAACAGAGAGACATGACCCTTGCAAGGGTTGTGCAATGGGCAAGTATGCCCGGAGACCATTTCCACCGAGCGAGCATAGGTCCAAGGGAGTATTGGACTTGATACATTATGACATATGTGGTCCGATGAGCGTGGAGTTAGTAAGTGACTTCAAATACTTTGTTCTATTCATTGATGACTACTCTAGGAGTTCAGAGCTTTGGTTGAGAACCAGATTGGCAGGAAGATTCGAGTGTTGAGATCCGACAATGGGAGTGAATACAACTCCAAGGAGTTTGTAGCACAACAACATGGATCAAGAAGGAACTCACTGTTCCTTACAATCCTCAACAGAATGGAGTGGCCAAGAGGAAGAACATGGCCATAGTCGGAGTAGCACGGGCAATGATGCATGATAAGGGTTTGCCATTGTATTTGTGGGCAGAGGCTAGTCGCACTGCTTTTTATATTCAGAACAAGAGTCCCCACACAGTCTTGGGGAAGTTGACACCTGAGGAAGTATTTACAGGTACCAGGCCAAAAGTGAGTCATTTTCGCATCTGGGGCAACATATGTTACTGTTACGTCCCTTCGGAGAAGAGGACGAAGTTGGATCCCACAACAGACAAGGGGATTTTGGTTGGTTATAGCGAGGTTTCCAAGGGCTATAAGATCTTTGTGCCAACACGCAGAAAGATCATTGTGTGTAGGGATGTACAGTTCGAGGAGGAGTGTGCATTGAGGAGTTCGAGAGATTTGCTAGCACATTCAACGGACCAGCAGGGACAAAACTCAGGGGTCAAGACAGAGGAGGCACAGGGTCAGAGAACAAGATCATAGAAACAAACATATGGTACAGGATCAGGTACAAGTGTTTAGAGAGAGATTGTTGGACAAGATCATCAGGAGCTAGATGATGAGGAGGAGGAGCAACGTGATGCAGTTCCACAAGACCAGGACGCCAGGCCACGACCTAAGTGGTATAAGTCCACAGTTAGTGATTCTAGGCTGGTAGGGCTTCCAGAGAGAGACTTCAAATGAAGTAAACCACCATAGAGACTTGGGTACATGGCATTAATGACACAACTTATTGCTGCAAAGCCTTCCATTTATGAGCATGTTGCACATCATGGAGTGTGGCAAAAGGCCATGAGGGAGGAATATGCCTCCATTATGAAGAATGATGTATGGGAAGTGGTGCCTAGGCCTGAGGGAAAGAAGGTGGTAAGATCTAGGTGGATCTACAAAGTCAAGCATGCAATAGAGGAAAGTGTGGACAAGTACAAAGCGCGCTTCGTGGCCAAGGGGTTTTCACAGCAAGAGGGAATTGACTATGAGGAGACTTTCGCCCCAGTGGCCAGATATACATCAATCAGGACTATTATTTCTTTAGCAGTAGAGATGGGTTGGCGCGTTCACCAGATGGACGTGAATATTGCCTTCCTCAATGGAGTTGTTGAGGAGGAAGTATATGTTGAGCAACCAGAGGGGCTTGAGGTCATTGATAGAGAGACACATGTTTGTAGATTGAGGCGAGCCTTATATGGGCTCAAGTAGGCACCTCGGGCTTGGTACTTAAGGATTGACAACTACTTAATAGAGATGGGTTTCCAGTGGAGTGAGGCAAACCCGAACCTGTATTTTCTTACAAGGGAGGCACCTCTCATACTGGTATTGTACGTAGATGACTTGCTTCTGATAGGGGACAAACAGTTGGAAGCAGATTGCAAGACTAATCTTCTAGCTGAGTTTGAGATGAAAGACCTTGGGTTGATGCATTACTTCCTTGGTCTGGAGGTCTGACAGTAAGATGGGCACTTCTTCTTGGGACAGGGGAAGTATACAATGGAGATCTTCGTAGGTTTAGGATGATAGATTGCAGGCCTATGTCCACACCTCTAGTCACGAACTGGAGGAAGATTGATGCATCAGATTCAAAGACAGTAGACCCCACTGTCTATCGTCAGTTGATTGGATCGCTCATGTATCTAGTCAACACTCGTCCAGATATCAGCTTTGCAATAAACTCTTTGAGTCAGTTCATGGTGGACCCTCAGAGAGTACATTGGATTGTTGCGAAGCATGTGCTTCGCTACCTCAGAGGTACAGTGGAGTACGGGTTGTTATATGAGCGCAGTGGTGGAGTGAGATTGGCAGGCTTTACAGATGTTGATTGGGAAGGATGTGCAGAGGACAAAAAGAGTACTTTGGGTTGTTATTTCAGCATTGGATCGAGCATTATCTCTTGGTTCAACAGGAAGCAACGTTCAATGGCATTGAGCTTTGCTGAGGTAGAGTACATGGCTGCTAGCTTGGCAGCATGTGAGGCACTGTGGTTGAGGAAGTTGCTCTTGGGACTGTTCAGGCAGGAGCTAGAGGCTACATTGATTCACTGTGATAATCAGAGTTGCATTAGGCTCTCTGAGAATCCTGTGTTTCATGATTGTAGCAAGCACATTGATATCAAGTATCACTTCATCCGGGATTATGTGCAAAGAGGAGCCGTGAGGCTTGATTACATACAGACTGATGCACAGATGACATATATATTTACCAAGGCACTGAGTAGACATAAGTTCATGAAATTCAGGGATCAGATGGGGTTGAGACATAATCCCTTCCTCGCTAAGAGGGAGTGTTGAGAATGTAGCAAGGAAGGTCTTCCACTAGATTGCAACGTCCTAGCATGGTGGGGGATAATGAAACAAAGGCCAAGTTGAGTATTTAACTTTTCCTAAAGTCTAATGTAGGAAAATGACTGTTAATGTGTTATATGCTTCAGTTAAATTTATTGAGCACCTTTTCTAAGGTTTAAGTGAAAATAACTGAAGTGACGGATGTTTTAATCTTAGCCATCCATCTTGGAGAGTGAGGGAGAGTTAATCTCAGCCCTCCATCCTTATGGGATTAGGTTTTTCGCTTGCTCAAGGGTTAATATTGAGATCGACTTGGCTAGAGGGCGCATTATGCATTAGAGAGGTCGATTTGAGGAGTATCGATCTGGGGTTTGTGAGAGAGAAATTTTGCAGGGAGATAGAGGAGAGTTTCCAGCAGAAGATTAGTCCACTTCCAGGGTCAAGCAGAGGCTGAATCACTTAGCCACGCAGAGGAGTTGTACAAGGTGACAAGGGCGCACGCGGGGGCCGTACAACGCATGCAGAGGCTCTTGTGCTGGGGTTTGCTGAAGCACAGAGGTTCCAGAGAGGGGCTGTACTTCATCTTGGAGGCATTTCACCGAGGTTTGGCTCAGTATTTTGTGAAGGCCGATTTTCTGTAAGAAGATATCTATATTTTCCTGCTGAATAATAAAAATATCCAAATCTGCTGCACTGGTTTTCCTTCTGGGGTTTTTTCAGGGACTATTGTCCAAAAATCATTGTATACGATTGATGTGATTGCTGTTATCTACTACTTTATGTTCCTGGTTATTTAATTTCTGCTGTGCATTATTTATTTGTGAAAGAAAACCTGGTATAATCAGTTATAAGTGAAATTTAATTGGTTTAATGAACTGGGTTTAGAGAAAATTCACAATGAACACCCTAACAATATGGAGGAGAATTCAGACTTCCTGCCTTTGGAACAACCATGTAATAATAGTGCATATTCAGAAATTTCTGCAATTAATTTCCAACCATGTTCATTTATAAATAATGCAAAAAAATTTCAGATTTATGAACAAGTTATTGCAGAAAATTTTCAGCCACCAACGTCTTAAGATTTTGGTGTGTTTTCATGTCATTTTTTTGCTGGAAATGATCATTTGTATGCTGGAAATTGTATGGAACAGCAAGGTAGACAGTTAGATATGAATTGCAGAATTTTTCAACTTTCAGAAATGAACCAGCAAGCTATAATATGCACACAATTTTTTTTATCTAGATCTGAAAATGCATTTTGTACTTTGTTTTCATGCTCACTAGAAGATAGGTTTTCAGTGAACAGTCTAAATCTTTGTCTCTTGAGGAGGATAATGGTAATCTTCCAATCCTTGATGGGCTGTCATATCCTCAAGAAGACTACATCAGCCATATCCAACAGTGGATAGAAGAGTTTTGCATTTGTGCATGCCATCCTTGCAATGAATTTGATGTTCTTTGCCATCTTCATGGTGATATTTCAGATTTTAGCCTAATATCCATGAAGATTCCAGTGTACTTGTACACAATGTTTGATATCTTCTTTTTTTGGTTCATAACCAAACACAAGGGAAGATCATTTGATGTAAATAAAGTGCTAAGGTGGCTCCATTGCTTGTATGATTACACCTAGCTCTTGTAACTTTTTCATATTAGAGTAGGAGTAGGAGAAATAAGCTCTTGACAGCATTAGAATAGAAGAATAAGTTTTCTAGCATGAGCATTAGTTTTCATGTTTGGCATTGTTGGCTTATGTCTTTCTTTCTTGTCAAGCCAATTTTGATGTAATAAACTCTATGAACATTCAGATGTGGTGTTTAGGGATGTGATGTGGCTCCATCTTGCCACATGGTAGTATTTCATTTGCTTGGAAGATTTTCTCAACAGGTACACTAAGATTTTGGGGTTCTCATGCACCTTGTTTCCGTCCTTATACACACTTGCTAACGTGGACTAAGTCCAATCCACTTAGTGTGTTCTTGGAGGCACAATGCCTAAGTTCAAGCCCACTGTCAGCTCAACTTGAACTTCTTCCTTCTAGGCTTACTCCTAGGGAAGCCAAAAGGGGGGTAGACCCTAGTTACTATGTGAATTATTAAATGAAGAGTTAATTTTTAGTTTGTTAAAGGTAAGGGGGGGCTAGCCTATATGGCGAGCAACAATGTAGATGCAACCTTTTAATGAAAATCAAACCTTTCCCTAAGGTCAACTAAGACTAGTGCCTAAGGGTTGGGCAAGGGGTCAGTTAGATAATAGATTATACAACAAAATAATTAAGTACAATTATACAAGAAATAAACAATGCTATAGGATACAACAAGAAATTACTTTATACTTGAGATAATTACAAATTGAAATATACAAAATGAATATGGCAATATAGCTTATGATGAAAATGACAAATTAGATAATTGCACAAAATACATAAAAGAAACTAAAGAATAGTTAGATAATGAAACAATCAACTCACATCAATTTATAAATGAAACAATTGAAGCATGTCAAAGGTGAAATTTATGACGAAAAAGAATAACCAATTAGATGATCTTACAATTGTACAAAAGAAGAGTTAGATTTTATACCAATGAACATGAGATATCTGCAATAAAAGAAGTTGCTTGAAAAGTAGATTTGCTTGAAAGTGACTTGCTTGAAATATGAACAACACAACTTGAGATTGCTTGATATATGAACAACACAACTGAGATGCTATGTTGTGAAATAATTTGCTTGAAAATGTGATCGAAAAACTTGAAAGATAAATTACTTTGAAAGTGAGATTGCAAGTGTTGTAAATGTAGTGTGTAGGTTAATTTTAGTAAATTTTAGGTCTCTCTTTGATTAGGGGGATGAGATGTGATAGATTGAAGCCTAGTCTATGTGACTTCCCCAAAACCGTTATCCTCTCAACCAAAAGGAAGTGCTGGGTGCTCAATAAGCAAGGCAAACAAGGCCTTACCCTAGCTCCATAGGTCAAATCCAAAGAGCAAGTGTACTCAACCCGGGGGACACCTAGTGCCATGAGATCATCCCTGACCTAGCACCCCAAGTATCTTCCTCAAGCCTTCTTTTTTATGGTAGAAACAATAAATGGTTGGATGCCTAATTACTAAACCTCCAACCTTTGCCCTTTCTTGTCACCCAGGATCCACAAAGTGGCAAGGAGAGAGAATAGGGGGCAAAAATGGAGAGCAAAAAGATTACTTTAGCAATGATTTTAAGATTATACAAGCCTTCCGTTATTGCAAGGAATGGCTTATGCCAATCTCTTGTAAGGTGGGGCAAAATAAATAAATTGAAATGCTTTATTAGTTTGCTTTAAAAAAGAAATTGCAAACCCACAACAATGGCACAAGTGGAGGCACAATGTCTACCGTTTTGGCCAAGTTGGGTATTATGAAAGAAATAAAAAAACTTGGAAATAAATTGTAACCCCACAACAAATGGCACAAGTGGAGGCACAATGCCTACCGTTTTGGCCAAGGTGGGTGTAAAAGGAAAAGCATGAAAACAAATCTAATCTAGCCTTCACGATTTTGCAAGGATGGCTTAGGCCACTCTCTTTGCAAGGTGTGGGCGATTTATTCTAACTATTACAATATCAGATTTTTGATATAAAATTGAGAGAAGGCACACCCAAGAGACTCTCAAGGGTGGCTTACAATGACTTAGAAGAGTGAGAAGGATGAGGATTTGATATCCTAAGTCTAGAATCCCTTTTGGAGGCCTTTGGGGCTCAAACTAGTAGCACTTCCTCCTTGTTGCTAGAAATCTGCATAAAAAATCAGCAAGGTATATTTTATGGAAAATGCTACAAAACACCAAGAACTTGTTAAGTTTGATTAGTCCAATGATACATAACTTTAAATAGAAATTTAGAAAATGATATTGAAACCTTTAGTGTCTATTCTATGTCATAACAATGCTTAGAAATGAGGAAAAGAAGTAAAATAATGTTAAATAAATCTTGGAAACTTTGGATGGTTGAAAGAGTTGGCTTTCCACTCTAAAATCAATTCTTCAATCTTTTAGTGATCCCCAAATAGGCTTGCCTTTGCTACACAAGGAAACATGGAGGTGAGAACATCCAAAAAGCTTGTAAAATACTTTGCAAACTTAATAAGAAACTACCACAAGATCAATAACAATACTACTAGTAATATCACCCAAGCAAAAGACTTTGTTTGAGTCTCCAAGTAGAACTATTGAAAGCAAAATGCAAGAATGAAATGGAAATGTATCACCTCACAAGAACACAATGAAGACACCAAGAAGACTCCCAATGCACACCACAGATTCTCCAAAGCTTCCTTTATTATCCACCAAAATGTTGCTACAAATACTTGTAGCAAGATTTACACATGAGAGCATGAGAGAGAGAGGGAAAGAATGAGAGAAATTTTGGTATAGTAGACTTGCTATGAGAATAGATGAGAAAATGAGGAGGAGAGGGTCCAATTTATAGGAGAAGGTGAGGAAAGAAAGAGCCCACTTGGATGAGTTCCAAGTGGCACCCATCCAATGGAAGATGGTCTCATCAAGGGGGATGCACTTTTGGGTCAAGAGAGGAGGGTGAGGGTTGAGGCATGAGTGGGGAAGGGCGAAATCCCCTTTCCCATTAATTAAAAGTGTAGTGGGGATGAATGGGGGGTACTACCAAAGTATTGGGGGCCCCCATGGTATATTTTTTATTTTTCATGAAATATTGAGCAAAGGGGGGCGCCCCTCTTCTAGGGAGATGGTCAATGTGGGTTGTGGGCTAAGAAAAGGGGGTCTTTCTAAGTTGGAAATCATTTTCCCAACTTAGGAAAAGCATTTGAGACACTTTTTCCACTCTCTCTCATGACTTTAGTGACTTTTACAAAATTTGGCTATTTTAATTAAGCCAATTACACTCTGTTTTTTGACCGACTTAGACTCCTCATGGACAATGGCCTAGCAAAATTTGTCCAAATGAGTTGAGACTTGGTCCAAGGGTGTAGGGTTTCATGAACCATTTGATTTGAGTACTCATACCCTTATACAAAATCCCCAAGGACCACTTTTTTACATTTTACATCAAAAATAATTAAAAATCCCCAGTTTGCGGGAATTTTGTATTTAAAAAATCCTATCAAAACTTAATGGAATTCCGCAAGACTCTAGGAAATGTCTAGCATGGTCCTTTACAATACTCCTAGACCTCAGTTACCCCATGGGCTCGATCATTAGAACGCCTTTCACCACTTTGGAGAATTATTTGTGAGTGAAAAACTCAAGGATAATTAAAATCGCAGTTAAGCAAGGTTAATTACTTGAGGAAAAAAACACTAGGTGAAAGGACTTCCCTAATGTTAAAGTCCTAGGTAACTAAACAAAAATTGACTCATGCTAGCATATTGCAATATTATCCCACGCAGGGGAGCGGAAATTCCGGTTACATTGAAAATCGTGTCGAGGGAAAAATTTGTCCTATTGATCAAAAAGTTGCCAAAATGGTTGTACCAATAGGTGCATATCTTCATGGAACATGGAGTTGACCCCCTAGTCGAAATAGGTGGTCAACACAACCTTCTTCAAAGAGCACATGTCCCCAAGTTGGAGCCAGTGTTACCCCTCATATTTACATGAGTGGTATATTGTGATTTTCATCACATGATAGGCTTTTTAGGGGTAACTTACAGGGATGCTGATGGACTTGAGTTGCACACATTTTATTTTTGCTTGAGGATAGTACATCTTGATGATGATTGTACAGGTACACCGAGATTTTGGGGTTCTCATCCACCCTTCTCCAAAGAGCACATGTCCCCAAGTTGGAGCCAATGTTACCTTTCATATTTACATGAGTGGTAAATTGTGATTTTCATCACATGACAGGTTTTTTAGGGGTAACTTACAAGGATCTTGATGGACTTGAGATGCACACCTTTTAGTTTTGCTTGAGGATAGTACATCTTGATGATGATTGTGGATACTCTTACTTCACCACGATGTAGATGCATGTTTGTTTAGTGGACCATGTGGTTGGTTGTCTTGGTTCATGTTGCTTTCTTCATGATTACATACTCCTTGGTGTTGATAGATGGTGATATGCTCCTTGGTGCTATGGCCCATTTGTTTGTGATCTTCATGCTTTTAAGTAGATTGCTTGATGATGCTTCTTCCTAGCTTCATGATATTGCTTCTTGCATGTTTGGAGGGATTGATGGGATATGGCTCTTATAGCATGTGAGATGTCTATTATACTTTTTTGATGATACTTAATCAAATAGGCAAATAATTTCATGGAGTGTCCACTTCCTTGCCATGTCTTGGAGCGCTCTAGGGTTTTGTGATGGTATGATGATATATGAGCTTTGTGATGGAGTGCTTTGTCATTTGACATGTCTATTGTATTCCTATTATGATCCTTGATGAAATAGACAAAAAATCTTGCAAAGCGCTCACCTTCTTGTACAATTTGGAGCAACCTAGGGTTTTAGGCTGATATTGGCATGATGGATGGCATCACACTTTTTGGAGAGAGCGCCCTAAGGTTTGAGGTGTCTATTTTGTTCCTATGGTGATACTTGAGAGGATAGACACTGAATCTTGGGGAGTGCTCCACTCCATGGATTTCCATCATTGGGCACAATTTTTAGGTTATTTTCAGTTATTGGATGATGATGGATGGCATGGCACTTTAGGTGAGAGCACCCTGGCTTGATTACACGTGGGACACACATCTAGGAGGACGCACATGTGGATAGACATCTATCTTGCTATTTTTGGTGCCTAGACATGGTCAATCTCTCAACCAAAGGAGGCACCCAACTTCTTGGCTCTATTTTTTTGGATTATTGTTGTAACTAACTCCATATTTTTATCATTGTTGACTTTTCTATTGGAGTTTTTTTTTTTTAATTTATTCCTTCCGATGGAAAAATCCTTATATTCCAAAAAATAATATACATGTTACAAAAATGAAACGGAGCTTGGATAGAAGAACTATCCCAATGTCCATTCTATCTCCAAAAAGGAGATACCTCCACCAACCTTTATAGAAACTAAGAATATGATCTTTTTGTTTGCTTGTACAAAATTCGATTTTTCCGGAACTAACAACTTAAAAACCGACTATATATCTATAAGAGCATTGACCAAAACAAAGATCATACGCCATCAAAATCAAACATAAACTTCCAAAGATAGAAACAAGATTACAGGTAACAGATCTCCATGTTTGAGACCCTAACTTCAAAAGATAGAAACAAGATTACAGGTAACAGATCTCCATGTTTGAGACCATAGCACCTTCTCTGACTTCTTCTTCTACCAAAGTCCCCTCATGAAGAAGAAGAGCTTGTTTAGACAAGCTGTTAGCTAAGACATTCATTTCTCTGCTGACGTGGGCAAAAGAAGTCCATTCAAAGTTCCTTTTTAGTTCTTTGCATGCTCTTTTTATAGGCTCCAAGTCTAAATTATTCACTCGGTTCTTGTTGTTTTCCCAATCAACTACTAATTTTGAATCACCCATCACCTGTAATCTTTTTGACATCCCAGACGATTGGCTTCTGAAAAGAGAGGCCATAATGCCACATATTTTTCCTTGTTATTGGTTCCTCTGCCCACTGCATACTTCAGCTGGTCTATTGGAGTTAGTTAGATGAAAACTTCATTGTATTTGTTTTCCTAGAATATTTTAGAGTAACCTCTTAGAGGAAATTGTGGATCTCAACAAACTTCTTGCTACTTTTAGAAAGCGAGTTGTTAAGAGATCTATTTTATGGATATTTCTAGGAGGACTAATGGATCTAGGAAAACAAAATTATTATTTTATTGTTGAGGGAGTTAGAGTTGAAAACTTGAAACCTATATAAGGGTTTACTCTCTCCATTTGTAGGTGGAATTTAGTGAGTGAAAGAGCTCCAAGCAATGGAATAAATGCTTCTATTTTGTCTAAGTTATGCTGTATTGTATGTACATTTTGTTTATGTATGGTAGATATTCTTGGTGCGTATGTTGGAGACTTTTTCTTGCAGGTTTGGATTGACAGAGTTAATTTGGGAGCCATAGAGGAGCAACCTTGATACATTGGAGGAGGTGATGAAAGCCTTTTGGTCACTTTGTTTTAAAGAGAAGAAATTCATGCCCTTGACATCCTTTTGTGAGTGAATGCATAATTTCCATCTTTAGGCAAGGCCATTTCTAGATTGATTTGGTTGTGTTGCTACCCGTAGAGAGTCCATTCCCTTCATAAAACCGTTGATTTCTTGTTCACCAAAATAGGGCTGCTGTAGGGCATGTCACCTTGGCTGCTCATATCTCCTAATCTCTCTTGAACAATAGCCCTCTGAAGTTGCATGCCTGACCCCATAGCCCAGGCATGATAAGGCATTGATCTTCCCTTTCATCCATCACCCCAAAATAGAAAATTACAAAATCATTTTTCCTTCTGTGTTTTCTGTTGGTAAGCTCTCTCTTGCTCCCACTCCATACTACACACATTGAGCTTAGTCAACCATAGGGAATCCCCCCTAGTCTAAAGTAAGAAAGGCAAGGCTACTGAGGTGAAAGTGGGTAGCTTCCCTAAGTTGCCCTTGGGGTCTCACACTTGTGATTTGGACTTTTGTACCAAGTGAGAACCTGGGAGGTAATAGGTCCTAAAGTCCTTATGGCAAATGGTGGTAGGCCACTTAGGTTCTGTGCAATCCAACTAGACTTGGCAAGACAGAGAGTAATGGTGACAAGGACAAAAGGAAACACATGCACAATCATAAATGGTTTCTGTTGATTTAATAAAATTTCTCCTTCCTTTTTATTTCTCATTCTTTTACTTTTGTTACTTCTCCACCCAATAATCAAATGCATGCTATTAACCTTTTAAAATTAAACATATTCTCCTTTTACATTTCCATCTTAGTATTTATCCAAGTTTTAAAACTAACCGCACCTCCATGCTCAGACTTAACAACTTGTCTTATTTTAAAAGGTAACACTCCTTTTATGTATGCACCCTTTTATTTTTCCAAAGTACACTATGGTCATTAAAAAAGTCACGCTAACATTTTATTTTATCCCTTTGTATTTCCTAATTTCTTTCTTTTAACATTTCTAAGGTGTACAAAGCTTAATAAGGGAGTCAGCTAACCATCACAAAATCACAAAAGATTTACAAACAGGGAAAAGTCAGGGTGAGAGGATTTTGATATACAGGGTTAAGTGTTGATGGTGCAAGATATTAAAATTTGTCATCAAAATGTCTCAGTGTAGCAAACCAATTCTTGAAAGAAAGCTCCGTATGTGCTCTGCACAATCCCAGTCCATGGTGGCTGTTGCAGGTGTACATCTACAACCCACACCACATTGTGAATCCAAAATGCCAAGTGTAAAACAAGTAATGACATCAAATATGGCTAAAAACCATCTAATGTACCTACTCTACCTGGCATGATATTTATAAAATTAAAAACAACAAACTTACAACTTTTCCACTGCAGAAGGGGTATTACATGGAGTAACAATTAACTAGCCTCCAATGGTGTGAATTTATCCTTTTGATGGGTTTATATTCATATGTAGACTAATCTATCAGTAAACTGTGTCCTTTCATAGGTAGTAGACGTTTATCAAGTCAAGTGATATATTTTTAAGCTAAAAGTTTGCAATGATGCCTACAAGCTTCTTGTTCCATAAATGTAGGAACATACTTTGATATTTTTTTTCCAAGTAATGCATTTCCTGGGGAAACCCACCAGGC
>ML782435.1:910236-930303 GCA_009831015.1 Picea engelmannii
TCTTTACATCAAACTTCTTATAAAGATTCTAATAACTGTTTTTTTGGAAAGCCTAATGTAAATTTTTAAAGTAACCTTTCTGGAAGAGAGTTATTGGAAATGGTGCTGAAGGTGTCCTGCCTTGTATTGAAATACAATT
Organism: Picea engelmannii; assembly: GCA_009831015.1. Taxonomy (NCBI): domain Eukaryota; kingdom Viridiplantae; phylum Streptophyta; class Pinopsida; order Pinales; family Pinaceae; genus Picea; species Picea engelmannii. The sequence continues at coordinate 910,376 of ML782435.1, forward strand.
GGACAAAGTCAAGAACTTTGAGGATCAATGACTTATAGTTGTAAGTTGCTGACCATGCAAGTTTGCATTCAGACTTCATTGTTCAAATTGGATGCTTTTATCATTATTTTGCCAATGGGGTTAGGAGCAAGGAACGAGAAGACACCCAAACCTCAATTCTTCCATTAACCAGAGGTTTAAAACTTTAACATGCAAGATGATTCTGTTCCAAGTCAATTTTTCTGCCAAGATGCTAACTTGAGAAGCTGATAGAATACAACTGCATGACATACTACAAGGAGTATGACATTATCATGCTTAATACTGTTCACCGTAATAGCTTACAAGGGACCATACCCAGCACAATCATAATTATTTTATGAAGAGTAAATCGGGAGGTTAGATTGAACAACTATGAAGCTGTATTGTTAAGGTGGCCTTACCATGGCATTTAATAATTTTCTTTATGAATGAATTTAGGTTTGCATAACAAGGGATGTATTCATGGGTTCTGCAGGCCCTCGTATCCACTCCAAACAACTTTTTGCCTCAACATAATAGTTCTTAGGTTTCTCCTGGTATGGTCACAATTGACGAGGTGGAGTGGTTGATAGCTCTTAGGTTTCTCTAGCTAAGGTTGCACAATTGGCGAGGTGGAGTGGTTAGAAGAAGCAGTCTGCAGTACATGAAACATTTCAGCTGGTTCTGTTAAGATGTAGTTGTAGGTGTTAAAGGTTTTGCAGTCTGCTAAAATTTTAGAAGTTATTATGTAATTCTTTTGGAGTCATTTCATCATGCAAAGCCATTCCTTGGCAGCACAGTTCTGGCAGTCAGTTTTCAGATATGGCCATATTAGCTTGGCTGCATTGATCACGAGGTGGCTATGGTTTTGAGGTCTGCTGTTTTCTGTGAAGGTTCTGTGTTTCTGCTGTGTTGGAGAGTGCTGTTCAGGTTTTTCAGACCCTAGTTTTCTTTGACAGCTGGCAGTATTGGTGTGTTAACTTTGGGCACAGTTTTCCTTGTATTGTTGTTGAGGTAGTCACAGACTCACAACTATGATTAGTCCCAGGCACCACCAGGGGTCATGTATTTTTGACACTATTTGCTTCTTTTCCTCGTGGCAGGTTTTTCTTTAAACTTTTAGATCGATTGTTGTTCATGTGACGATAGGTGTTGCAAATTTTGGTGTTCAGCAGTGGTGTTTGGTACTTGACCCTTATTGTTACCAAGTTTCCCTGTTTCTAATCAAGTGGAATCTAGTTTACAACCCATTTTGAAGCAGGGCTTTCTTTTCTAAATGTTATTCCTTTGGGAGTGTTACCCCCCAAACCTGCACTTTAAGCAGTAAAGCCCTAAAACACAAATGCAACCGTAGGAGAACTAAGAAGGGTTGTCCATTGTCACCACAACAAGGCCCTCTCTCACTTTAGGTCGGATCTCCTTTGGCTCAAGGGGTGTATCCCTAAGATTAGGATTACTAAGTCTATGCAATGAAGGCTCAAATCCAGATGGAGAATTAGACTTAGTAAAATAGAAATAGAAGATGATCTTTGGAATTAAAATGGATGGAGGACCAAGATTAGTGCCTATCCAATTGGGAAAAATGTAGTTAGGGTGTAAATCTTAGAGGGCTGTTTTTTTATGAATGATTAAGGCACGATAGAGGCGCAACAACATGCTACAATCAGCCTTAGATTTAATTTTTGTTATTGCAGAAAATGACTAGGTGTGCCTTTACAAAGGAGATCCTCTTAGGCAGATAAGTGAAATAAGGGTGTGTCTTACATATTAAATAAAATTTGCAACAAACTCTTACTAAGATGGTGGCTGCAAAATTTTAATATTCAGAAATAAAACAGCAAAGGAACATAAGAAGTGAAGAACAACACCTAAGAACTTCTAATGGAGTAGAATTAATCTTCGTAATTATCCCTTAAAACAGCATTTGCAAACACTTTCTAGCAACAATATTCAGCAACTTGAGATGAAAAACATATGAAGTTGGACACAAAGCTTGCATAGAGCCCTAATCGGGGACTGATTGGATTCTCGGCTTCACAGTCAGGAAGCCTACTTCAAAACATTTTATACTTTAATAAATGCATTGAAACTTATGATAGCTAAAGTGCGTATGTGAGAGCAAGTTCTCACCTAGTGGCAGACACACACCCAACACCTTACAAGCACTAACCTATCTCTGATAAAAAATCGAGACGATTTCAGCCCTGTGATTCATAAGCTATTCTACCCTTTGGGGTATTGGGGATGCAATGCTAGCACTAACATACTTGCTCTTCGTGTGTTCTACTTGTACGCAAGTATCTTTACATTGCTGTGACTACATGCCCTTCTTGTGTTTTACTTGTATGCAAGTATCTTTACATTGCTGAGACTGTGATCATATTGTAACTGCTGTTGTGCTGATGCTTAAATGCTTCCTACAGGAGATCACTATGGAAGTTATGTGTTATCTAGGCATGATTAGGAGACTTTCAAATCTAGGGTGTCTCCCTGCATAAGCACCATTGTGAGGAACTTGGAATCGCACAAACCTACCTTCAAAGATTATCCACGGTCACACCACTAAGTGACTAACATTTATTGACAGATGCAATACCTGGGCAATTTTGTTGGAGTTCACTGTAGAACACTTCATTAGTAGCCTCTTAGCCATAAAATGAGTTTAAGAGACAATCCTTAAATCCATTCCATTCAGTTAAAGCTGGAAGACCATATTGCTAAATCTTTAGGTACTAGTTAAGTAGCTACCACCTCATCTAATTCTTTCATTTTTTCCATGAAAGGGTGGTAGTGTTGTTTTGACTTTTGTCATTTATGGCTTTTATATTTTCTGACTCTTGAATAGCAAACAAGGGATATTCATATGCTAAAATTTTGACATGTATATAACGGTGGTATTGAGTGGAGTCATTCTCTTTGTTTAGGTTGGTAATCCCCTTTTCACTGGTGGTTACAAAACTCCATATAATATCAGCTTCACAACACTACAAAAATCCTTATAATATCAGCTTCACAACATGGCGACCTTTGGCCATGAAGCCACGACTGAAGGTCATCTACTCTGTCAAATCACCCATGACTTGCACTCATCCTCATTTGCAAAGACTGCATTAGCATGAGGATCAACATTAACAACACCTCTGCATTAGCATGAAAGGAATGTTTATTGCATTAACATGATTTCACACCTCAAAAAGACTTGGTCAATCCCATTATGATGGGGTATCAAGTGGAATCATTTTTTTGGGAGGTTGATGAACCCCATTTTGGCTGGAGAGGGTACAAAACTCCTTACGATATCAGCTTTACCACATGGTGACCTTGCTATGAACCCACCATTGAGGGGTATCTATTTCTTCAAAGCCACCTAGGACTTGCACCTGCCCTCATCTGCGAAGACTGCATTAGCATGGTGCCCACCATTAACTACACCTCCACACTAGCATGAAACCAGTGTTTATTGCATTAACATGACCTCACACTTTGGAAAGATGCCATCAACTGTGTTATGATCGGGAGCATGCCTGCCTGGCTTTTGAAGCTGGTTCATCATTATGAAAAGCATTCTATCTGACCACTAGATCATATGCTGATGTACATTGAATGGAGTAGTCTTTGTTAAAGTTTCATTTGAGAATTGCTGAAAGTGATTGAGTACTCTTTTCCACTCTGTGCTGGGTTCATAATGAATACAAATATTTCCTTTGGCACCCTTAAACTGAATTATGTTAATCAATATACATTGGCTATCTTTTATATTTTGAGGATTGTTTCTGTATATTGTTATTCGTTACTTAAAGAAAGTGCCTACTGTTCCTTGAACATGGGCAGAAATAAAACTTTATTAGAATAAAGCCATGAAGGAATATTTATGGACTTCAGCTGTAATAAGTTTTTTATTTGTTTTTATTCATGAAATTGTATGATGCATATTGAGATCAATAACAACCTTATTCTGGGCACTGTGTAGAATGCAAGGAAGGAGGTCAATGTGCAGCTAAAGAACGAAGCATATTTTTATGGAGATATTATTATTGTTCCGTTTATGGACCGTTATGAACTTGTAGTGTTGAAGACTGTTGCAATTTGTGAATACGGGGTAAGTATATAGTACCCTTTTAAAGGGTATTCTCAGATTTGGTAGCGAAGTGCAAAAGTTGGTCGTTTGGTAGCACTGGTCGCCTTTAACCTGGAAATTTGCAATATATCTCCATTCATTTTCAAGATTATCTACTATTCTGTCTTCACATTCTAARAGGCATGTTGTTTGAAATAAAAGCTCCATATCTAGTTGTTGTCTTGAATCCATGTTTTCTTCATAACCTTTTTGAAAACTTGWAATTGTTTTAGGAGTGAGATGAATCAAGAGTTGAACTTCTAAAGTGATCATTCCTTTAGGATTTCCTTCTTTTGATTTCCTTTGGGTACATGTGCTGTGAGAAAAAAGACAGATAGAAGTGAGACGAATCAAGAGTTGAACTTCTACAGTGATCATTCCTTTAAGATTTCCTTCTTTTCATTTCCTTTGGGTACATATACTGTAAGAAAAAAGACAGATAGAATACATGTTGCTGTCGCTGGCTTTGGAGGAAGCTTTTTTTCCTAAATGTGTTTCTCAATTAGGACATCTTAGAATTGTTTCTAATGTGGTCAGCCCTTAAATTTGACTCTGAAGGGTCAACTGATGAGTTTGTTTTTCTTTGTCAAATAGCTTTAAGCATTGTATTTGCAGTGTTCTGTATAAAAATCATAAATGTGAACTGTATCTCTTCCATGCTTCGTTCTCGACCCCCATGCAGCTAAGGAATAAGAGTTGGTGTTGTTTTCCCAGATATTGGATATTGGTGAATTATACTTCGGCCACCTCATTGAGAGTCTGAAAGATTCTTTTTCTTAGTTTTGCATTCATTTCCTATAGGTTAGACAGATGGGTTCTGCTTTATATGTTGATTTGTACTTAAAACTCTGTGCAGGTGCAGAATATTTCTGCAAAATACATTATGAAGTGTGATGATGATACCTTTGTGAGAGTGGATACTGTATTGAAGGAAATCAAAAGAACTCCCCATGTACATGGCTTGTATATGGGTAACCTTAATCTTTTCCACAGGCCTCTCCGTGTCGGCAAATGGGCTGTAACATATGAGGTTAAGTCCGAGACTCTTGGAAGTGTTTTATGTTCTTATCAAGTGAATATTGAGTTTCCCTCTCCCAAAATGCTATAGAATGGGGTTGTGTGTTGTTCCTGATTAAGGTTTTGCTTGTTTACCTAATTAGTTCTTCTTACTGAATTATAATATTTAGGTATACTCTGTCCGCTTTTACATTTGACTTTGGGCTCATTGAATTAATCTAACATAGATGTTCTTTTTTTGAGGTTCAGGAATGGCCAGAAGAAGAGTACCCTACTTACGCAAATGGACCAGGATATATCATTTCGAATGACATAGCGAATTTTGTTGTATCTCAACATGCTAATCACACTTTGAGGGTATTATATCTGATAAATCATTTCTGCGAGCATTATCAATGTGTTGTAATTTGAACTCTGTTTATTTTGGTCAGTTTTCACTTGTCTCCTATCTGACTCATCTCGGATGCTTGGTCCAGCTTTTCAAGATGGAAGATGTTAGCATGGGGATGTGGGTTGAACGATTCAATGCTTCTTCACGTGTTCAATACTCTCATAATTGGAAATTCTGCCAATATGGATGCACAGATGATTACTACACTGCACATTATCAGTCTCCTAGACAAATGCTCTGCATGTGGGACAAACTATTGAAAGGGAAAGTTGAGTGTTGCTCTTTGTGAAGGTGGTCGTATTGTTTTGCAGCAAATTACCTGTACATTTAAGAACTGTTTACCTGTATTCAAATCCTACCTTGAATTTATTATCCAGCTATCAATTTTGATGAATGTTTTGAAGACCTCTTCGCTGAAGCTGAATATAAGTTAACATTATCATTTCTTACACTCGAAGAAAGCACCTATGGAATGGTTCTGTCCTTAAACTCCAATCGTTATGCTTAAAGATGTGAACACCTTGATGTGGGTGGTTGTCCAAAGTTTCTAACAGTGTCTGTAACAATCATGCAGACAAAATATTCAGGAGTTTCATCCTTGTTCACACAGCATGTAAATTACATGGACCCATACAGGACAGCCTATTATCATTATAACTGTCTGATCTTTATGCTTAAAGATTAGATACCTTGACAAGTAGATTGTCATTTCCCAAAATTTTATAATGGGAGTAGACATCGGTTGTCATGAGTTCCCTTTTTGTTAAATCGGTTGTAAATCAAGCAGACGCTTCCTGGTATTTCTATACTGTTTTAATCCGTTTATCTGTGTACCTTCTAAATAATCAACTATATGCACCTTCTAAATAATCAACTATATGGCAGTTGGAATTGATCAGCCCTAGAATATTGTCATGCTTGTATTGTTTCTTTTGGTTTGATAAAATGTGGCTTTCTCGCTGCATGAGGCACACAAGTGTAATTTCAATAAGACGGAAAATAATCAGAATAAAAATAAATATTGGTCAAAATATTTTGAAAATTGCTATATATTTTAATGTGTAATTTCAATAATACAGCATCTAATACAGAAGATATGGGAAGATATAATGTATAAAGTGAAATTCAAAATTGACATTATGGGGTTTAGTTAGAGTGAGGATCCATAGAGGTGGTTTCCCCATTTTTCTAGTGGTGCTTGCTGAGAAAAATGACAAGATCTTGGCTGAGAAAAACACTGTTGCAGTCTTACAGCTTCCTTTTGCTCTCTTCTATGATAGAGGATTGAGAATTTGGTGTGAAGAATTTAGAGAGAAATTGTTAGCTTTTAGGGTTACTTCGAAAGCGTTTACACCATGTTTGCGGTTGCTTCATGAGATTTAGGGTACACGGTGTATGATCAGCCGCTGTATGGTCCATGATAGATTTGTACATGAGAGATGACCATGATGGATTTGCACATTGAAGATCGCTTACTTGGTGGTTGCTTGACCTTAGTTTGGTGCTTGCATTATATTCTTCCCTAGGGCATTGGAAATCTCATGACAATGTTGGTGACATTCTACATGATGGCCACATGGAGATGCTTGCTTGGAGAATGCCCTCGTTAGGAGGAGCATTTTGCATCCCAGAGGATGGCATTGGGCCCTAGACAACACATGGTAGTTAGGATGTTTGCATGGAGGCTTGGAGTTGGCTTGGAGACGTTTGGGTTGTGACAATGTTCATGTAGGGGAGTGGACCTGGTGGAGTATGTAGCTTAGGAGGATTGTTGGAGTCTTTGGAGGCTTGTAGGAGCGTTGGACACACCTTGTGCATTGCCTTTGCATTTAGAGCCTTGCTTGTGGATGTTATCACCTTGGAACTTGGCATGTATACCTTTGGAGTGTAGCACTTGACATGTGTGAACCTTCATGTGTTATTGTAGATTGCTTGTAAGGGCATTGACCTGCATATGTATTGTTGGTCTCCCCTACCTCTCATATATATAGAGGAAGGAGAGAGTCCTTTACACGTCATTCGATTTATAACTCGTTTTGGTTCATTCTTGTGAAGAGATGTGATCAAGAGGAGTGCACCACTTCCTCTCTCTCTCTCTTGGATATTCTTATGTACTTGATCTCTCTCTCTCTCTTGGACTCACTTGAGCTTTTGGGATTGCTAAAGCATCTTGAAGACTAGGGTTAGGGTTTTATCTCTTGGAGATTTTGAAATTAGGGTTTTGAGATGAAACCCTAGGTTGTATTTGTTGTAGAGAAGAATAGGCATTTTGCCTTAGAGGACATGCTCATGTGATGCATGCTTTTTGGATCTCCTTGGGGTGAGTTAGGGTTTTCTTGGTTTTACCTAGCTAGGGTTTTGGAGAGCTAAAGAATTGTACTAGCCTTTTGATAAGGCTATGGTATGTACATGAACTTCATATTTATGCATATTAATGATTTTTCTCGTTGTCCAATACTTGTCTTATTGCAGATTTGATTTTCAACCATCTATATTCTTCATGATTTGTAATTTCCAGCTCTGTCTTGCAGATTTGACATAAATTAAGGGTGAATATGTCAAATGATTTAACATTATAATTGAAGAATATAAGGGCACATTTACAATGGTATTTACAATTGTCATAAGTGTTTTCAAATATGTTATATGGATGGTAAGATTGCCTTAGGGCTGAAACTTATTGAAACACATTGATATCTTATTTCTTGCATTGCCTAGTGGATTGTGGTTGTTAAGGATTGAAATATTGTCCAATATTGTTGCTATTTAAAAATCCCCAAGGCTGAAAATTCATAGGGTGAAGATCTGAGAAACCTTTAGGAAAGAGGTGAAATTTTTGAGTTGCATTGGAAACCATTATTGTTGTTTTGCTAGGAAATTTCCACATGGTTTTAAAGCTTTTGTGGATAAGATCACTTTAGTGTAAAATGGAGCTTTTATTTATGGTTGGAGAATATTTGGTAGAGGTGCTTGACTTTGTTGAAGTTGTTAGATGTGATCCATAGGTTGTTTGAAATGAACACTTGTACCTGTGAGAGGTTTGATGGGTTTATCTTGTGATAAGAGGTGATGGATATACTACATTGATGGTTGCTATGTAGGTATTTTCAATAGGTTTGATGCCTAGAAGGACTTGTGATAAGTGGATGATTTGTTCCGGAGGTTGTTATTGGTAGGTGGATGATTTGTTCCAGGGGTTGTTACTAATAGGTGGTAGATCTATGTAATTGTTGGCTAATATGGTTTTAATTTTAGTGGGTGCGATGCTCATGAGGACTTGCTATAAGTCGTCGGTTTCTTTTGGTAGATGCCAATGTTTTTCACCTGTGATAAGTGGAGGATCTTCATATTGTAGATTTTCTAGGATTAATATGGCATTGGTCTCTTACTTGTTCTCTAACATCGTGTCTAATATTGAATAGTATATGTAGTGGAGCTTTGAGATGCATGACATATGACATGTCACTATTTAGAAGATTTCAAGAGCAAGAGGGAGGCATGTGTGTGGAGCTTGGTGATGATGCTACTTATCTTGTGAGAGGAGTTGGTTCCATTTCCCTTTAGATGCCTTTAGGTGATGTTTTTGAGTTGAGTGATATTATGTATGTTCCTTGGTTGATGATGAGTTTTCTTTCAATCTCTTGTATGTTGGTTCTTCATTGTATGGTTGAGTTTAATGCTTAGGAGGCCATCTTTAGAAGACAAACCCATGTTGTCGCAAAAGGAGTTCATGTTGGAGGTCTTTACAGGTTGTAGGCAGATCCGATGAAGCATGGTGCTTTGGTGCATGACAATACCAAGTTATGTGAGTTATGGCATAATCATCTTGGTCATTTGCATTATGGAGCGCTTCCTATCTTGAAGAACTTAGTTTAGGGATTGCTAGACTTCAAGATAGAGGAGGAAGGTGTATGCAAAGGATGTGTTATTAGTACACATCAAGGCTACTTTTCTCAATGATGAGCAAAGTCTTGATCTAATCCATTTAAAGGTGTGTACACCTATATCATTTGCTTCCTTGACACATAGTTGGTATCATGTTACTTTTATTAATAATTTGTCTCATAAGAATTGGATCTATTTTTTGAATACTAAGGATGAAGTGTCCAACGAGTTCACAAAGTTCATGGCCTTGGTTGAAATCATAAAGGAAGGAAGATCAAAGTACTTCGCTTGGATAACGAAGGAGAGTATACCTTCGTGAAGTTTGATTCTTTGTGTAAAGAAGCTAGGATCAAGGGAGAGTTGACAATGCCTTACAACCCACAATAGATTGAGGTCGCTAAGNATAAAGGAAGGAAGATCAAAGTACTTCGCTTGGATAACGAAGGAGAGTATACCTTCGTGAAGTTTGATTCTTTGTGTAAAGAAGCTAGGATCAAGGGAGAGTTGACAATGCCTTACAACCCACAATAGATTGAGGTCGCTAAGAGAAGAACATGTCTATTATTGAGATTGCTAAATCTATGATTCATGACAAGAATTTTCCTATGTACTTTTGGGTTGAGGTTTGTTGATGCAGGAGCATCACGATCATCCCAGGGATGACACAACGAAGGCGGTTGCGGTACGTGATAGAGTTGTTATAACAATGATTAAGTGTTGCAGGAAATAAATAGCGATAAATTATGATAGACTGTTGGAGGTAATAACAGTGTTGCAAATCAAATGAATGTTGTAGAGTGTGGCAATGCAACATATGGGGCACTACTATAGGATGGACACGTAGACATGTTTCTTTGATGGACATGTTACTACAGAGGACAAGTGCGTGAGAGGAGAAGAGGAACTGTTACAAAAGCAGGAGCAAACATGTTGAAGGGAGCACACAATTGTATGTGGAAGCTGGAAGGTCATGTGCAGGTGAAGAGTCACCGAGGAAAGGACAAATCAAAAGATGGAAGATGAAAGGGTGTGAGAAGTCCGTTGGGGAAATTGAAGCAAACAATTTTTGAAGGAATAAAACACAACATCGAAGAGCTTGCAAGGGGAAGCTTGTAGAGGCGACAAGAGGAAAGGCCGTGCGAGACAATGATAGAGATAAGTGGTTGAGGTTGCCATGGCCTTTGGTTTGGCAACCCAACAAAGATTGTAAGCTTGTATTTGACCATGGAGTTGTTGTATTGTATTGTATGCAAATGAATAAAATAATTAAGGTTTTCTATATTGAATTCTGTGCAGAGGTATGGATGAGTATGTGTTAGATTGTTGTGTTATTTGTATACTTGATATAACTACATTTCCTTGCCTGGATAATATACACCTATGCATGATGCCTATTCCAGTAGAGAATAGTCATGTTATGATACTATTGTGCGGGTGGGCATTGGTCTATAGAAGACCATGCTTGAATTGTGATCTGTAGGTGGGTGCGATTTTGGGAGAGACCGTGCATTTGGGCTAATGATTATGTGCATGCTTGAGGATCCATGGGTTTGTAAACTAATATCTTGATCACATGATTAAGAAGTGTCGTGTGGTGGTGAGAGCTCAGTAGAAGAAGCTCGTGAGAATAAGAGTGGTTGTTTGAATAAATATGAGCACATAGATGTCTGACCATAGAAGAATGTCTGCAACCCACAGATATGAGAGGTCTTCATATGAAGACGTGTTCCCTGGTTGATAATTTAACTATTGATTCAGGATTGTGTGACACAATTGAAGGGTGACACTACAGCTAAGGTAGAACAAAGGATTGTGAGTATATGTTGTGGCAGAATGCATTAGGATGTGTGAGTTTCGTGTTGCACCATAAGACCTGTCACAACAAAATATGTGTTGCAACAGGAGGCATGTTGCAACATAGGTGTGTTACAACAAAGATGTGTTGCAACAGAGACGTGTTGCAATATAGGAGTGTCAAAACAAAAGATGTGTTGCAGTAGGAGGTGTGTTGCAACATGAGGCATGTTGCAGTAGAATATGTCACAACATAAGATGTGTTGCAGGAGAGACGTGTTGCAACAAAGACGTGTCACGACATAAGATGTGTTGCAGTAGGAGGCATGTTGTAACATGAGATGTGTTGCAATGGAAGACGTGTCACAATATAAGATGTGTTGCGGGAGGAGATATGTTACAGTATGAGGCGTATTGTAGCAGGAGACAAGTTGCAGCGAGTGGATGTGCCATAGACTGGTTAATACAAACTATTGTTGGTGCTACAGGGAAGAGGACATGGATATGTGAAAGGAGATGCACAAGCCTAGGTTGGCATGGTCAATTTGCTAACAAATCAGGGAGATGTAGCAATAAGGAAGAAGCGTTAGGACAACTGTGGTCCCAATTATGCACAACTCAAGGAATATTTTGTTGCATATGTACTCTGATGGTAGGTTGGACACCCTCTTCATCAAGTGGTATCAGAGCATGGTTCAACTCTGGGATGGAAGAAACTACAAGGTATCAAGTTAGCTTCAACTATGAGAGGAAAAAATTACAAGGGTGTGAGAGTTGGTTACATTCTCGAGGATTGGTTTCCTGATAATGTTCCTATGTAATCATGATAGAAAGAAGACCTGGGAGAATGTGATTTCAACTTGTGTTACTGAAAGACAAAGGGTAGTCCGGATGAGAGCTACAAAATAACTCTTGAAGATTTCTCCGTAAATATGAGTAGGTCAAGGAGGTGGAAAAACCAAGAGTTAGAATGGAGGAAGTGGAGCAGTAGCAGATGTCAAAGTGAAGTTGTTGAATGGGAAAAGATTGAGATGAAAAAAGATAGCCAAGAACATAACATTGTATGAAGCAAAGTCCAAAAGGTTATCTATGAGATAAATGGTTGCTAGAGATAGATGGTAGTTGTGGTGGCGATTATACATGACTATTATATTAGGATGAAAGAGGCGGCGTGGGTCATGAGAGGATTCATGAGATGGAATTTGTGGTGGTGGTTGTCCATGATTGTTATCTCAAGATGAAGGCATAGTCATTAGAAATGAACAAGTGTGACTGCGAGAGGAGTGCAATCAAAAGGTTTCTTACATTGGAAGTTGGGCTTATATGTTTTGAGGAGCATGTTGGTAGCAATGAGACATTGTTGTTGGATGGTGGCTAAAGGATTTGAGTGGACCTGAATCTAAGAGAAATGATGAAGAATAGAGATGCAGAAAATTATAGCAGTGGAAATTAGAGGTGCATGTGGTTGTGTCGGATGCGACGAAGAAAAGGAGGGAGTGAAGATGGAATTCTTTTTTTTTCCATTAATATGTTATTTTCTTATTTGCAGGAAGAAAGAAATGTGTGACTACAGATGGAAGCAAATGTACTTGGTTGAGAAGATGCAATAAAATGATGATGTGCAAGAAAAGGAATTACAAAGATTACAACAATTGCATAATCACAGGGTTGTAGATGATGAAGACATCAAAGAGAATGCCCAATTAGAAGATGATGTCGAGAAGATGAGTGACCTGGAAGGAAGCATGGATGAAGCTGTTGAGTTGAAGATGCATGAACATACAGTCCTGAAGATGGATACGCTGTTGAAGATGTTGTTGACAAACAAAGGAGAGGATTTCAAATCTCCCAATGAAGAAGACATGATACAGAGGAATGATAGAAGGATTGAAGTTTGTTGAGGATCGACTGTGGAGGTGTTGCGTGAAGAGGAAGGCTCTTGAAGATGTCTTTGATAATTTGTCAATAATGTGTATATGTTGATATAATCATCGAATGAGGTAGTTTGCGTGTGGTTGTGGATTGAGTTAAGGGAGGTGTAACATGGGAGCATGTGAATCCATGTTGTGTGGCTTCGAGCATGAGTGGTTGGATGCACCGACTTTGTACATTGCATGAGAGGGGGTAGTGGGATGTCCTTTATGGGATGTGAGTTAGATCAAGTTGTGAAGGTGATGCATGATTGAGGAGCACTTGACCATTGTTTACAATAATGAAGAAAGAGAGATATAGAGGGTAGTATTATCGGAAGGTGAGCCACAACAGGAAGTTGAGTTGCAGTAGGAATGGGATGAAATTTCCAAATCTCCATGATGAGAGTATTGCTGTGTTTTTGTAGATGGAGGTGCAACAAGGGACAACAATGAATGAAGAAAGATTGTGCAGTAGAGGAAGATGTCTTGTAGATTGAAGTGTATAGCAAATGAGGACTGTAGAGTTGGGATTGCAACAATGATGAAATTTGCATTGGGCATACATATATGTGAATGATTTACCTCATAAGCATGAGGGCATGTTTTCTTAAAAACATAGGGAGTTTGATGTAGGAGCATCATGGTCATCATGGGGATGACACGACGAAGGCGGTTGTAGTATGTGACAAAGCTGTTACAACAATGATTAAGTGTTGTAGGAGATAAATAACGACAAAATGTGACAGATTGTGGGAAGTAATAACAATGCCACATCATCTCAAATGAATGTTGTAGAGTGTGGCAGTGTAGCAGATGGGGCGTTGCTACAGGATGGGCACATAGACATGTTTCTTTGATGGACATGTTGCTACAGAGGACAAGTGTGTGAGAGGAGAAGATGAACCGTTATAGAAGCAGGAGAGGATGTGTTGAAGGGAGCGCACAATCGTATGTGGAAGCTAGAAGGTCGCGTGTAGGTGAAGGGTCATCGTGGAAAGGATGAATCAAATGATGGAAGATGAAAGGGCGTGAGGAGTTCACTGGGGAAACTGAAGTGAACAATTTCTAAAGGAATAAAACACAACATCAAAGAGCTTGCAAGGGGGAGCTTGCAGAGGCGACAAGAGGAAAGGTCGCGCAAGACAATGAGAGAGAGAGAAGTGGTTGAGGTTGCCATGGACTTCCACCTGACAACACAACAAAGATTTTAAGCTTGTATCCGACAATGGAGTCGTTTTATTGTATTGTATACAAATGAATAAAATAATTAAGGTTTTCTATATTGAAACATGTGTTGATGTATGGATGAGTATGTGTTAGATTGTTGTGTTATTTGTATACTTAATGTAACTACATTTCCTTTTCTGGATACTATACACCTATGAGTGATTCCCACCCTAATAGAGAATAGTCATGTTATGATACTGTTGTGCAAGTGGGCATGAGTTTGTAGAAGTTCATGCTTGAATCTTGATCATCTGCAGGTGGTCACGAGTATGGGAGAGACCGTGCATTTGGGTTGATGATTATGTGCATATGTGTGACGATCTCTGGGTTTGTAAACTAATCTCTTGATCGCATGATTAAGAAGTACCATGTGGTGGTGAGAGCTCAATGGAAGGCGCTCATGAGAATGAGAGTGGTTGTCTAAATAAATTTGATCACAAAAATGTCTGACCATAAAAGAATGTTTGCATCCCACAAATATGAGAGGTATTCATAGGAAGAAGTGTTCCCCAATTGATAAGTTAACTATTGATTCAAGATTGTGTGACACAATCAAAGGGTGACACTGCGGCTAAGGTAGCACATAGGATTGTGAGTATAAGTTGTGACAGAATGTAGTAGGAGGGCGTGGGTTTCGTGTTGCAGCAGAAGACATGTCACAATAAAATATGTGTTCACCGTTGCAACATGAGGTGTGTTGCAATAGGAGGTGTGTTGTAGTAGAGGTGTGTTACAATAGAGATGTGTTGCAAGAGAAGCATGTCACATTATAAAATGTGTTGCAACAGGAGGTGTGTTGCAGCAGAAGACATGTCACAAAAGAAGACGTGTTGCAGCATGCCACAACAGAAGATGTGTTGCAGTAGGAGGCGTGTTGCAGTAAAATACATGTCACAATAGAAGGTGAGTTGCAATAGGAGATATGTTACAGTAGGAGGCATATTACAACATGAGATGTGCTACAATAGGATACACATTGCAACAAGTGAATGTGTTGTAGATTGGTTAATACAGACTAGTGTTGGTGCTACAGGGAAGAGGACATGGATATGTAAGAGAATATGCACAAGCCTAGGTTGGCATGATCGAGCCAACAAATTAGGGAGATGTAGCAATAAGGAAGAAGCATTAGGAAAATTGTGGTCCTATATATGCACAACTCGAGGAATGTTTCGTTGTAAAAGTACTCTGATGGAAGGGGTTGGACGCCCTCTGCATTACTTGTAATACAACCATGTATATCTTGAACGTGTCCTCATAGGATATTTAAAGACATGATACCGAAGGTGGCATACACTAGTGTGAAACCAGATGTATCTCATTTATGTGTTTGGTTGTCTAGTTTATATTCATGTGCTCGAGGAGAAGAGGAAAAAGTTGGAACTTATGAGTATCAAGGGTATCTTTGATGGATATAGTGAAACTTCCAAGGCTTACAACGTCTATATTCCAGTACAAAAGAAGACAATAATGAGTATATATGTGAAGTTTGATTAGGATGCAAGATCTTTTAGTTCACAAGATTCTCCTTCAGTGATTGAGGAGAGTGACGAGGTTCTTGTTTCAAACATTGATCCGGATTCAAGCATGGATGAGGTGAGTCTGGGATCAAATATTCCCTCACCTTCTACTCTAGTCCGTAGATCATTGAGATGGCTCTCTTGGGCATTGCAAGATGCTTGAGAGCATGTAGGAGTGCGTAGATATTCAATCAGGACGAGTACACCTCCTAGGATATATGCTATTCATATTGCATTGGCTTATTTCATCCATTAGATTTCCAGTTGTATTGAGGAGGAGATGTGTAATACCTTGATGGAGGACAATGTTGAGATTGATTATAGGTTTGCATTTGATGATAGTATTGCAGAGTACAGGGACATGGTTGCTAGATTCTCTCGAGATGAGGGAGTTGACCATGATGTTACTCTTGCTTTAATATTTTCTCAGGATGAGGAGTTTGACCTAGTTGGGGTTGTTTTATTCGCTGGAGGATTTGAGATGCATGAGCGGGATTCTTATGTTCATAGGTTGTTGATATCCTTGTATGGATTGTTACCTATACCATGTGTTTTGTATTTCAAGATCGAGCAGTTGAATTGTACACAATTCTATCTTTGTGACTTTGATAGATGCAATCCACTTGTCTTGGTCTTGTATGAAGACATGATTATCTTTACAAGGTGTCTTGGAAAACTCATGATGTGGTGTCCATTGATTTTGGCTTGTGATGTTGACTTAAGTGATGATGGATTTTGGCAAATTGCTTATAATCTAGGGTTATGATTATTTAGTTTCACAAGTGGTCGGTTTTCTTTGGAGGATCAAGACGTTGTGATAACAAGGGTAATAGTTCATTTTTAGGAGACGATGGTTGATTTTGAAACTACAACGGGTATAGATTCACAGGTGGAAAGTTTGGTGGAGTTGCAGAAGGAGTTGACAAGTGTTGGTGAAAACACTTTCCTCATAAAGATGGAGTGTTAAATTTTGGGGTTGTTAAGGATTGGAATATTCTCTATTGTTTCTATTGTTGTGTATATATTACATAACAACCCTAAGGCTGAAAATTCACAGGGTTAAGATCCGAGAAACCTCTAAGAAAGTGGTGAAATTTCTGAATTGCATTAAAGATAGTCCTTATCATTTTGCCAAGAAATTTCCATAAAAATGTGGTTTTGAAAACAATGATTGCATGTCAAGTGTCTAAACAAAGCTCCATAGTTGTAGGAGAATAAGCTATACCTCCATTGAAAAGAGGAGATGAAAATAAAGAAGAAAAAAAAATAGGCGTTGAACAAGTCTAGGATTAGATCTAATTTTATCTTATCAACACTCTTCTTCACTTCCTTGGGTCAATCAACTCCCATAATTATTCTGCTTAACAACTCATGTTGGTTGATGAGATCACAATTTTCCATTCGATAGTGTGAGTGGGCATGGTTTTGGTAATAGCTAGTACTTTTTACCAATGGGCATGGTTATCTTCCCTAGTTTTGGTAGTAACAAGTACATATTAAGTTTGAATTTTGATGATCTCCACTTGTAGTAAATATTGTGTACTTTATTCACTAGCTTGATTTTCTCCAAATATAATGTCAATGATTTTGGAGTTCATATATTTGTTCATTGTGACGGTTCTCCCTAATATGCTCACCAAATGTTCATTGAAACTCTAGAACACAAGTTTGGTATGGAAAGACTCAAGAGACCACTGGTGCCAAATTGTGTTTGAAAGATTCTCTCGTTTTTGTTGCATCTAACTTTATCTGGTTATTTCTTAGCATATTAGTGACACAACTTGATGTATATGAATTTGAAATTTCAATACCAAAAGGCAAAGCTATCATACTCGGTGAAGATTTAGGATTTATTATAGGTAAAAATGACAACTCCACTCATGCTTGACCTTTGGCTCATTGAATATATATATATATATATATATATATATATATATATATATATATATATATATACACCAAATATGTAAGTTGGTGATTTTCATACTTGTAAGAGAATAAATATGAAAAATTACGTTGGGATAAATGTTGTGTTACATAAAATAAGTTTTGAGACAAAATACCTAAACAATAATTCAATAATCGACCTTCAGAGTCCAAAAATAATCAAACTATAATTTAACAAACTTTGACATAGGTAGAGAACAATTGTAGGTTGGATCTCCTCAATTAGGTCTAACTCAAATGCCAAATAAGCTTGAACAACAATTTTCCAAGCAATGCCAATGTCAAAATCCTAATGCTTTAAATAATTACAATGAAGAGAGAACGAGGAAAGAAGGATCAAGGGCCTTAGTGTTTTGTTTTTGTGTTTTATTTTTATTTTTATTTTTGGTTGACTAGTTTTATGGGTGGCATTTGACTCAACATGATTGGGCTCAACTGAGTCATCAAATGAATCAATTTTGTCTTACTCAATTGATTCATTGGTTTTGGTCTAACTAGGTCAAGTGATTGGGTTTAGTCTTGCCAAATCGAGTCACTAGGTTTGGTTTGACTTGGTAGAGTCAAAGGCTAATTCCACTAAGCTAGACGAAGTTAGTTGCTAACTCGACCTTTGACCAAGTGAACCATTGGTTTTCAATGGTTTGGGTTCAAAACCAATGAGAGTTTACTTGGACAAGTTTGATAACACTACAAGCAACTGTAATGTGTTTTCCATTAATCTCAAACTTACGTTCCTTTTTAGCATGAGACCTTCTCTTGAACTAGACGATTGTTTTGTTGTTTATGGATTTGTAGACAAACTTTGCATAGTAGTTTGAAAAAACTATGTTTCCTAGATTGGTTTGAGCTCTTGACTTTTCTATGCCACTGGGTTGTTTAGATCTATTGAGAACCTTACGACTCTAGCTTTATCTTGCTCCCAATGTATAAGTTTATTTTCAAGTGGATGTTGTAAAGGGCCTTAAGAAGGAAACTACATTGCAACATGGAGATTTTACATTTACATGGATAATACCAAACATGAATATACCATTAATGTTTTTAAGGAATAATGATATCAACACAACATGAACAATTTAATGATTCACACACAAGAAAACAAGTAAGAGACAAGTATGCAAGTAAATAGAGAATTATTGATATTGTCACATATACTATGCACTCATTTGTATTACCATATATATGGTAGAGAAACATGTTTTGCCACCGTGTTAAAAAAATAACAAACCTTTATTAATAATTGTTTAATTTCATCTAAGCACGTATCATTAAAATAAAGCAAATCAAAAAAGCATTATAAACATAAAAACATTAGAATTTTTAAAGGTAAAACCTCTACAATGTGTAGGGAACATCCATGATTAATGATCACTTTATTAATTATCCAACCTTCTTACAATCAACCCTTAGATCACTTAATCATAGATATCTACAAATATCTACTATTCACAATACTCTACATTGTACCACCTTGGATTAGCCTCTACATTGAACCACTTTGATGGATGATCCACACCAACAGATGAATAATTATCTTTAAAGACTTTCTCAATATATAGACCTCAACAATAAGAAGACCAATTTACATAATGAGCGAGGGATATTTAAAAACTCACCTACCAAGTCACTTGACCACCTATATAAAGTAACAAGGATACACACAAATGTTCCACTAAAGGACGCTTAATAACTCTAATGATACCCCGTTATGTATATATAAATGTGTCAGAAATATTGAGTTTAATTTATACAACCCCCATCAAAATAACATTATTTACATCTATAAATATTGCCACTAGACAACATTACATCCTATTCTCACATCCCCTTTAATGTTCACTAAGTAAATGAAAATATTCACACAAAAATAACATCACAATAACATTCCCTCAAGAACAATGGGGAAACAAAGAAAAGTGAAGGGAAAGTGTGCATTTAAAAAATACACTCTACCCCACCCTAATTCACACTCTTCTCCTCACCCAACTTTATTCATTATAAACCAGGTGCAAAGATGAATGAATTTTGCTTCTATCAAAAACCTGCCAAGAGAACAAGAGAAATGCTTCAAATATTCAATGTCATTGATAACCATCCTAAATGTAATGGATAACACG
>ML782435.1:951036-1003378 GCA_009831015.1 Picea engelmannii
TATATTATATTGTACTTACATTATACATTATATTAATAATATATTATTTATTATACTTCCATTATCATTATATATTAATAATACATTATTTATTGTATGGTATATATTATCATTTATTGTGTGTGCATAATTATCTAAACTTCTCATTATCACCTTTAACTCACCTTGTAATTTTATATTAACCTAATTTACATGATAGTGTGATGTGGCATACATGGCTTATTATTTTATAATTTCTTTAGGAAGCTCATTTTGGGACCAAATTTACTTGGAACCATCTAATCTTGGAGCAAATTTCCCTATTCGACAAGTTATTTTATAGAATCCCACAATGGAAAATTGCAATTTTGATAATGAAATTTTGTATTTTCCCAAATTCAAACATTGCAGATGGATTCATGGACCGCCATAATCCTTGGAACACATCCATAATTGTAGTAAACCTTGGAAGATTAAAGACAGATTCAACCACAAAACTTGATAAATTAAACCATTGAACATCAAAGATGCCAAAACATTCACCACAAAAAACAAAAGAATGTAGAGAAAAACCCTCAAGGTAGGGTAACACCATCAATTATAAGGAATCACTCCACAATCCATGCTTGCTACAATGAAATACAATCCAATATACACCCAATATAATGATACTCATGTGTATTTATACTTTCTCAGGAGTATTCCTAGGGGTCTATGCCAACTAACCCTTATTATTATATCATTTCCTTTTAGTTACATATTGGTCCTATTCCATTATTATGAATACATTACATTCATTATCCCCTTGGGTACCTCCTTGGGTACTGTAGATTTTCTGAGGTCCTATGAGGCTGCCACCTAAGGTCTGTCCTTGAACTTAGTATGGCTCTAAGTTTCAACTGTGTGGCTGTATTTTCTTGTTGTTTTAAGACAACAAATAATCACCCAAATTTCTGCTCAATATTTGATGGTTAAGTGCTCTTTTAAGGTGCCCTTGCAAGTGTTTTCTTTACTCAATGTTAGCACATGAAATATACATTAAAAAAAAAACACTACCTTTAGATCTTTAACTTTAAAATGTTGATCTACACTTCTAAGCATGCATAAATTTGACACAGATATTTTTGGTCAACATGACCCTGGATAAAACCCCCCCGAGGAAAACCAATTTGGAATATATGTCTATATAATGATGATCAAAGCATGAGATACAACAAGTAATAAAATACAAAGGAATATGTATACATATCAAGCTCCTCACGATCCTTTCCACAATATCCAGTGTGATATGCGCCCAAACCCTTGGTGTGCCCTCTCCCTTTGTTGCTCTCTCCACTGAAATGAAGCGCCCTCCTTCCTCTTTAACCTAATGAAGAAACCCATCCACATGAATATGCTCTCCTATGATGCCTCTCCATTGAACCTATTATAATTGACTTCCTCCAAGCGAAACTACTACCAGTTAGTTGTGCACTCCACTCCTATGGTGCACCCTCCTCCTAGCAGATGTGATCACCATCAAATAGTTGAGGCCTAAGAATCCATGAGCCCTCCATGAACATGTGCACCCAAGATTTACTCACCCTTTTCTTCCATCGTCATCCTCTTTCCCTTCTCCAAGCTCCTTTGGTGAACATACAAGTGAATGAGCTATCCTTTGCCCCTTGCACCCACCTTTAGGAAGCATAAGGAAACCTAAAACATGGATGGATGATATCGTCTCATTTCATACCTAATCAATGGTTGATATCATCTCAACTAAATCTCAAACCAAAACCTACTTTACATAAGTTTCCATAGTTTCCACTTTATGTCTATTAATTCACCCACTTTGTGAATTAATTGTCACTTTAGGCTAAAATGACCAAATTTCACTTTTGACTTAAATCTCCTAAGTCAAAGTGAAATTAGACACAAAGTACATAGTAAAAGACACAAAGTGCTTCTCTCATGTGTTTAGAATCTCACAAACATAAGGGGGACCACTTTCCAAGGTACCCAAATCTCAACACTCCCTCTTACCGAGGAAAGTGATTGTCACCACCAATATCATCCCTATAGTCGACATGGTTGCCTCCTGGCATATGCTCGGTGAGTATGGTTGTACCCTGATCACTGAAACTAGTCTACACAAATCTTTTCAATTTGTGTGATCTATAAATGGAATTGACTCTCCATCTATCCGAGATCACCTAGATCTTGACATCACATGACCAAAGATCTCCACCTTGGTCTCCCACCAAGGATTTCCACCTACTCTTGGCATCTCACCAAGATTCACTCTCTTGGCATCTCACCAAGAGTCTCCCTCTCTTGGTATCTCACCAAGAGTCATCAAATTTACCTCTCGCCAAGTAACTTCCACCTGAAGTGGATCCAGAACCTAATCTTCCCATCTCAGAAGCTAAGTGAGGCTCAAGCCTCTATGGTGCCCCGCTCCTCCTCCTCCTCAACCTCTGATGCTCTGAAGTTGTAGCACCAACTCTCTGTCTGCTCGACTGCTCTGAAACTGTAGTTATCCTGGGTGGACCAGTCACCCACTCTGAAGATGTCCATGGACACTGAGTCTCATCTCCCTCTGAATCACTGTTGCGAGTCAATCGGTTCTCATCAACTTTGTCTCCCCATATAATGTTGGATGGTGTAACAACAAATAAAGTAGTCATGAATGCACACTCTCTTGGAAAATTCTCACTAAACTCTATCTCCTATGTTGTTGTTGTTGACCTATCCTGTTGTTTTTTATTCTTCTTGGGACATTGTCCTCCATAGTGACCCATATTTCCACAAGTAAAGCATCTCACTGTGCTCATGTCTCTCTTCTGCCCACTGCTACTGATCTCTCCTCCCTGTGGTGGCGCCGCAAACTTGGGACCCTTCCGACCTCCACGGCTGGTCTTCTTCTTTCCCTTTGTCCAAAGAGCAAGGTCCTCATCACCCAGAACTGACTGATGTTTCTACTGTTGTTGTTGTTCAGAAGCCTATGCCACTAGTCTAGTCTCCTCCTGGACAAAGTCATCCCACATCCTCTCCCATGTAGGCATAACCTCCCTGGCAACAATGTCACGTACAAATGGACCCCATGGTTTGGTAAAACTGTTCAAATCTATCATCACCATAGAGTTGGAATCCACCACCTCTCTGACGACTCCAATCTCGTCTCTGATCTGGGTGTATCTACCAAGGAATGAAGTAACCGAATCATCCTCGAGCATGCGAATTCCCCTCATTCGATCATGAAGAACTAACTTCCGGTTCTCATTAGAGCTCTCGTACAACTTGCATAGAGATGCCCACATATCCCATGCATAAGTCTTCCCAGTCAAGTGGGGAATAATTTGATCTCTCATAGCATCACAAATGGTCCTCTTTGCCATGTTGTTCCTCTTCTTGAAGTATGCCAACAAGACGGGGGAAGTAACAAGAATAACAGGAACAACCACCTCAACTATATCCCGTATTTCGAGGTCCTATAAGACAAAGACGATCCTCGCCTTCTAAGGTGACAAATTGCTAGCCCCAACTAGCCTTTCCTCCACATGCATCTGAGATACTGACATGTCTGTCAAATTGCGCTCACTCTGATGCTTCAAATGTAAAGGAACATTGCCTCACTCCTGTCAACACAGGTGTGAAAAGAGGCAAGTGAAACCTCGACCTCACTCCTAGAAAATATGTGTGAAAAGAGGTCATACTACAACCTCACTCCTGTCCACGCAGGTGTGAAAAGAGGCTGTCCACAAGTGTCAAAAATCATCCCAACAAATATGCCCACAACTGTCCACAAACACTGTCAACTAGCTGTCCAAAATATGCCATGAGTTGTCCAAATGGCACTGAATGAGAGGTACCTTCAGATCTGAATTTTACCCATTGTTTTGGACTGGAAACTTTCTGTCCAAAACAACCAACAAATCTGATATAAAACCTCACAAAACTACCCACAAAAGTGCTCCAAAATCAACAAGTCTAAGCCACCTTTGGCTCTGATACCATGTAGATTTTCTGAGGTCCTATGAGGTTGCCACCTAAGGTATATCCTTGACCTTAGTATGGCTCTAAGTTTCAACTATGTGGCTGTCTTTTCTTGTTGTTTTAGGACAGAAAATAGTTACCCAACTTTCTTCTCAATATTTGATGGTTAAGTGGTCTTTTAGGGTGCCCTTGCAAGTGTTTTCTTTACTCAATGTTAGCACATGCAATATACATTAAAACAAACAACACTACCTCTATATATTTAACTTTAAAATTATGATCTACACTTCTAAGCATACATAAATTTGACACAGGTATTTTTGGTCAACATGAGCCTGGATAAAACCCCTCCGGGGAAAACCAGTTTGGAATATATGTTTATATAATGACGATCAAAGCATGAGATACAACAAGTAATACAATACAAAGGAACATGTATACATATCAAGCTCCTCACAAGCCTTTCCACAAGATCCAGTGAGATATGTGCCCAAACCCTTGGTACGCCCTCTCCCTTTGTTATTCTCTCCACTGAAATGAAGCACCCTCCTTCCTCTTTGACCCAATGAAGAAACCCCTCCACATGAATATGCTCTCCTATGTTGCCTCTCCACTAAACCTGTCAGAATTGACTTCCTCCAAGCGAAACTGCTACCAGGTAGTTGTGCACTCCACTCCTATGGTGTGCCCTCCTCCTAGAAGATGTGATCACCATCAAATAGTTGAGGCATAAGCATCCATGAGCCCTCCATCAACATGTGCACCCAAGATTTACTCACCCTTTTCTTCCATCATCATCCTCTTTCCCTTCTCCAAGCTCCTTTGGTGAACATACAAGTGAATGATCTCTCCTTTGCCTCTTGCGCCCTCCTTTAGGAAGCATAATGAAACCTAAAAGATGGATGGATCAGATCATCTCATCTCATCCCTAATCAATGGTTGAGATCATCTCAACTAAATCTCAAACCAAAACCCACTTTACTTAAGTTTCCATAGTTTCCACTTTATGTCTATTAATTCACCCACTTTGTGAATTAATTGTCACTTTAGGCTAAAATGACCAAATTTCACTTTTGACTTAAATCTCCTAAGTCAAAGTGAAATTAGACACAAAGTACATAGTACAAGGTACACAGTGCTTCCCTCATGTGTTTAGAATCTCACAAACACAAGGGGGGCCACTTTCCAAGGTACCCAAATCTCAACATGTACCCCATATTATGCTCCCTAGGTACATTACATTCCATCCCCCTTGGCATGTTTCATTCTCAAAACATGGGAAGAAGCCATATAATATGATGTATTGAGCAATGTAGTCAATTGGTACCATGCACGAACATCCATCCATCCTAGTGAAATGTGGACACGGGGTCGATTTGTGTCCCTTCCTCCTTGATCTTTATTCTGATTTTTCTTAGGGATCCATGCCTTCACTGCACTAATACGATGTTTCCATGCATTTCATTTAATCCTCCATGTGTCTCCATACTGGTTGCCTTTCTAGTTCCCTGCATACCATAGTAAGTTTATTTTCACTCATACCCTTTCCTTGATGATTGTTGTTTATCTGAGTGGTGGGGGTGGCTATATATAGAAACCTTAGCTATGAGTTATACTTTATTTGAGTCTTCAACATGTGGTTCCTTTGAGACATTTATCTCCTTATCTTCTTCTTCCTGTGAATGCCCTTCCCGTGGATTTTTTTCAAGTGCTTATGTAGGATCTTATTTTGATTCAATCCCATACTCTTCATTTGATGTGTCATTAGGTACTGTAGTTTGTTTCCCAACCGGAACTTCCTCCACTAGCCCCTTGAGCCCTTCTTTTTTAGTAAGAGAAATTCCATGCAATGTAATTTTTATTTTCTTGTACCATAGTTTCAAAAAATTCGTTTGCACATTAATATTAATTGTACCAACTAAGTCCATCCAAGGATATCGTAAAACCATATCCACATCATCCATAACTATAGCATGGAATTTTGAATGCATAACATATTTATCCATTGTGATATTCAAATATTTAAAAGTTTGAACATTTTCACCCTCAACTTGTGTGCTTTGAATATTATGTATGGGAAATTGAAATATTTTAACCAAAATAAGATTGCTGAAATTATGCTTGCAACTAGGGTTAATAGAAACAATGACCTTAATATTATAAGATACTAGTTGGAAGGGTGTTAGCAGAATGGGGTTGTTCTTCCTCTTATGCATGACAACTAGGGTTTAACCCCGACTGCTCTCTGCCTTTGCGCGAGCTGGGCCTGAAGCCCGTTTCTCTCTTCATTGTTGGCCATGGTTGTGACTTCATCCGTTTCTGTAGGTGCCCCAGGTAGTGGGGCCATTCCTTCCATATTTATGTCCAGGCCAGTTTCTATTTCACAGTCCCGTGCCTCTTTTCAAGATGTTCAACAGGTCTCTTATCCTTCTTCTTCGTCTATTTTGGTTCAATAATCCCCTCCCCTGGTCATTCCCATGGGACAAGATTCCGAGGAAGAGGAAGAATACTACAGATACATGAGTTTGGTCTGTCATTTCAATGGTTTTTAGACAAAGTTAGTTGATCTCAACAATTGGATATCAACTACTTAGATACCTATTATGCAACATCAAGATTTCATTCATCATTGTGCTAAAGGATTCTTCATTGTTGAGTTTGACATTGAGGAATATCAAGATTTGATTCTCAACTCAAGTTCCTGGTTTTTGGGTAACTCGGGTTTGTGCATGAAACCCTGGACTCCTTCTTTCAATCCAACTACTGACATTCTCTCTTCAACTCCTATTTGGGTAAGGATTCCCAACCTTCCCTTGCATTTTTTGGGTTTACCCTCTCTTGAAGCCATTGGTTCGAATTTGGGAATGTTCCACTTTGCATGTCATGAAACTACAAGGCACAATACTTCCACTTTTTCTCATATATGCGTGGAAATGGAATTTAGTAAAGGATTATCTGCTGAATTTATTCTTAATGGTCAAAATTATTCTTGGTCTTAGAAACTATACTATGAGAGAGTTGCTTTGTGTTGCAAATCTCGTTTTGAAATGGGTCATATTGCAACCCATTGTCCCAAAGGGCCT
The DNA here is from genome assembly GCA_009831015.1 of Picea engelmannii. Classification (NCBI taxonomy): domain Eukaryota; kingdom Viridiplantae; phylum Streptophyta; class Pinopsida; order Pinales; family Pinaceae; genus Picea; species Picea engelmannii. The sequence goes on from ML782435.1 coordinate 958,074, forward strand.
AAGAATAATAGAAAGCTTCGGAAATCCATTTTGTGGGTGGGATCTAACGATGGCCATCAAGTAATCTCAAAGGATCGCAGACAACCCCCTCAATTCATCAAAAATTCATCTCATCCAAATCCTCCTCTTCATCCAACTCTGTTATCTCAAGACACAAGCCCAAAATCCATTCAGAAGGCAGAGAAAGAGGCATCTTCCCCTGAGGTTTTAGATGAGGGACTTCAAATCCAGTCTTCCCCTTAGCCATCAACTAGCTAGGAAGATCAGGCTGATAATGTTGAGGTATCGGATGAAGAAAAAAGAGAAGCTCTAGATCAAGACAATCCAAGAAATATATGCATTACAAGTACCTCAACCTATGAAAATGAAGTTTCGACGGTAGTCAGAAAGAAGAAGAAATTACATGCCACATCACAACCAATGGTAACACGAAGTTAGGCCCGCAAGTCAGCCAAAAAGGTGAGCTCTTCCCCAACAAGTTAATTTAGATGCAGTGTGTCTTTACTTTTATCCTCAAAGTCTTTTTCCAAGTGTACTCAATAAGGTTGTTCTATGTGAAGTTTTCATTTGAGTATTTGAAATAATCATTAGTATATTGTAGTAGTGGGTTAATTGAGGCCCAAGATTGGCCTAAATTTTGAAAGATTTTGTAACTCCTCAACGGTTTCGACTGCGCACATTTTTATAATACAAATTTCCCAGTTTTTGTGAAAAAATAGAAACAATGGCCTTCTCTTGTTGAATACATCCATGAATGTGTAATATGAAGTTGTCACATGAAAATAAATCCCTAGTTTTTTTCTTATCCTTCGTAATAACATTAGACTATTTGACTACAAACACTTTTTCATATGCTTCATCTAAAAGTGCCATCATCTTGTCATAGTTACGCAAAGTGCACCAAATGGTTGCATCACCATTCAATTGAAGAGGGAGAGCTAATATCCAAAACATGCCCAATGATGACTTTGTCTCTTTTATGTACTCTTCAATACTAGAACCATCATCTTTTCATGTTTAAAAATACATCCTTCTTGCTATAACCCAAAAACAAAACGAGGGGTTTCAAATAAAAATCACTTTGCAACGTAGCTCCCTTATGTAGTTAGAGTTTGAGGCCAGAAATATAAAATGACCATAAATTCTATTATACTTCTAGGATTGGCTATTATGGCCCCAATTATGAAATTCCACGACTTCTACAGATGTATGGGCATTGGTTCGACTAAAATATATGCACTCTATGCAAAGATATCCAATTTGCAAACCGTGTGTTTGTCATCGAAAAATGCAAAAAATAGATTATTTTAAATCACCAATTCACTTCCAAGACTCCATTTTGGACGATTTGTTTTTTGAAATTGGGTATTTTTTGGAGAGGAATTCAGATATGTGGCTGGTTTCTTCAAATTATGTATATAAAGTTTCAGAAATTGACATAAATGTTATCATCTTCCTTTTTCCGTAAAAAATCTACAAAAATTATCCCACTTCGTGCTCGAGAAAGAGATCTGATGGCACTTGTAGTAAACCTTGGAAGATAAAAGAGAGAAGAAACCATAAAAAATCATAAATTAAACCCTTGAACATCAAAAATACTAAAGCATTCATCATAGACAACATAATAATGCAGAGAAAAACCCTTAGGGTAGGGTAACACCATCAATTATTCCTTATGGAAGGAATCACTCCACAAACCATGCTCACTACAACATAATACAATTCAATACACACCCAATACAATGATACTCATGTGTATTTATACTTTCTCCTGAGTATTCATAGGGGTCTATGCCAACTACCCCTTATTATTATATTATTTAATTTTAATTACATAATGGGCATATTATTTCTTTTTAATTACATATTGGGACTATTCCATTATTATAGCCACATTGCATTCACTATCCCCTTGGGTACCTTCCTAGGTACCCCATATTATCCTCTCTAGGTACATTACAATAATGCAATATAGACAATTGAAACTAGTAATTCCAACAATACATTCAAAATCCTACGAGAATTATAAAGAAAACTAGTCTAAATCTAAGGGTTGTTTGCTACAAGATTAGCATAGTCAAATTTGTTGTAATATGATATTTCAAAGCATACCATACTTTCTTGTCTCGTAAGAGTTATATATGAATTAATGGATGCTCAACTTTAAACTTGACGAGGACATCCCCTAGATGAATCAAGTGTGTTTTGGGACCTGTCGTTAATCTTCTAGGATGACCCAACCTTCTAGTTTATAGGAAATACATTAAAAGGATTTTGGATGAAACTGATCCCATGGCATACCAATACTCATGTGTATAAATATGTTGAGGAATATCATGTTGAGGAGGATGGGCTCAAGTATGAAGGGGAAATACATAAGGAAGAGAATGAGCTTTCAATGAATGAAGAGACATATAAGGTAGAGGATGACACCCCTCTTGCCTAGGAAATGTCAAAGACATATCCTTGAAATCCTTCCTATGTTGGTGTTGTTAAATAAATGATCAAATATCCGTGATCACAAGAGGTAGGAAACCTAAAAAATAAACACTAGAAAGAGAATATGAACAAATAAAGCATTGGATGAAAAAACAAATTGTTGGGATCATAATGTTCGCTTGCCAAATTTGGTTACTCTCTATGATGACCATCTAAAAATTAGTCATGTCCTTTTGATGCATGTTTTTAGGCAATCAATTCATTAAACAATAGTCTATTCATTGTGTTAGTTAGTGCAAGAATCTCAAGAAAATAAGTGTCTACCTCCCACCCCATTTTGTTTTTAAGTTGGAAGGACAAGAGGAGTATATAGTAAGAGTTCTTCATTTTGTGTTGTTTTAGGTTGTATGGGAATGATAATAGATCCAAATATTCTCATAATGCAAATCTTAGCCATTATGTTTAAAAAACAACACTATGTGTGATTGAGAATATTCCCATCTCTTTCTTGCAAATGAGTTGTAAAATTTGAGGAGAAACCATGTGGATTGGGGGTTTCTACCTTATCATCTCAATTTCATACAATTCAGTTAACAAATTCTCTTCTATCACATATGGGTTATTTAATACTCAAGCTTTTAGGGTCCTTTTAATCAAGAAGACCCATACAGAAAATCAAAATCAAGCAGCTAACCAAGGTAGAAATAACTTTGTCCCACTTTGCCATGTAGTGTGAACAACTATTTTTTTGACCATTCTTGGAGATTTTTCCACAACTCGATACTTGTTCATAGGATTGTGGTAAGATATCCTTTTATGGAAATAGCTTCCCTTGATGATCATCTTGGATTTCACCTCCTTGTGTGAAAAAATTACACATATTGAAATTTTCTTTACCTTCTAACTTGTTGGGATCTCCATTGGATTTCCACACCTTTGGTATAATACATTTGGAAGGAGACTTTCACTTGGTTTTCTTCAAATTGGTAGTGTGTCCTAGGAATATGTTTTTTTTTACAATTGGAACCAACACTTTTAATACCATATTGATCACATTTTGAACCCACACTTTGTAAACCATATCAATCACATTTAGAATTGACACTCTAGAGACCTCATTGTTCACAATTGGAAACAAAATTTTGGATACCTTAATTTTCATGATTGAAATCAACACTTTGGGAGCCTTGGAAACTATTTTGGATACATATCCCTTTAATTATATTTTAATGTGATACATTAATCAACACATTGGATCAAAACAATCTTAGGTGCACCCTTAGACTCATTTGACAACTCCCAACACAAGCTAGATAATCATCTAGAAATGAAACACCTTCCTCTAGCATGGCCAATATTTCAAGGAATACCAACCAATAAAGCCTTCTACAAAGGACTCCATTCTTCTTTCCACCGCTTTTGAATGTTTATTTTTTCATCATGGCCACCCCCAACCTTGCAATTTTTATCATGGGACTATGAGGTTAGTTTCTCTCTAATTTGGATAACCTAGTCCTACCTCCTTACGTTCACTAAGTATTAACTTGATCCTATCTCCTTCTTTCCAACATGGAAATTTTTTGGCATCCAACTTGAGTAAAATTAGTAAACAACAACCCACCAAAGGGAATAATAATAACATAAAGAATAGGAGTCAAGGGAAAGGGGGAAACAATACTAACACAGGGGGGAATAATAATCCCTATGAAGGTCAAACACAACTAAGACAAGGACATACCAAACATCCTCATGTTATTTGACGGAAATATCATTGCACCCACTTTTGTCTTGATCTTCTATAAGTCCTATGATTAAGAGCTTGTTTTCCTAATTGGACCAACCAACAAGTGCCTCAAATGGTGCATGTCCCTTTCCATCATCATAACTTTATTGCTTCAAATGGTGCGGCCTCACTAAATTCCACCTCTTTAGTTTCCCCCAATGTGGGTGACCTATCGTCCTAACATATATATTGAATTACTATTGTATTAGAGTCCCCTTGCAAAGTGAATGCAACTTTAACTTCCAGTGTCCCATTGTCTACTAGATCTTAACATCGTATGACATGTAAGAGTGTGAACCCTTAAGGTTCCAAGCTCATTAAATTTGAATTAGATAAATTGGTGAAGCCACATCTCCCTTATTCCACTCCCTTCCAAGTAAGGGTCATCATTAATAATTTCCTAATTTATTTGTGTTGTGAATGGAGGAGTATCCTCTTGTATCTTTTCCCTGTCTACTTAGCATCAAATAGGTCACTAACACTTGTCCCACTAAAAACCATGTTTCATGTCTTTTATGGTAGAATGTCGGATTAAATATGGATTGAGATAACCTCCCAATTAATTTAGATGGTAAAAATATCTTTGTCAATGTCAAAATTGTAAAAAACTTAGTTGATTACAATATACTCCTTGGGAATGATTACACTTATGCTATGAGTTGTTTTGGTGTCTTCACCTTTCAGGTTATAAAATTCCCTAATGAAAGATGCATTATCACCATTGATTTCTCATACTATAACCCTCAACCAAAATTGAAGCTAGACCATGTTTCACATTTTATGGCTCACATCGAGTCCATATATTTGCAAATGAACTATGTGACCACTTCCACCAATTGTGGAATCTCCATTTCCACCTAGGTACAAAACTTTGGATCCAAAATAAAATTTAGTGCACTTGAGCTTGGATATCCAACTATTATCTTTTCCCATGGGTTCCATTGATCCATTATCCTCCTCCATGTGCCAAAATTCCCATTTCGACCAATATCCCTCTTTTCCCATGGGAATAGTTGAACTAATCTCCTCTTCCCTCTACAAGAGTGCCCAATTTGATCGTTATGCCTCTTTTTCTATGGAAGTAGTTGAGCCATTCACCTTTTCCCTATTAAAGGGTGTCCAATATAAAAAAGTATACCTCTTTTCCCATGGCAACACTTGAGCCATTCTCCTATTCCCCATGCAAGAGTATCCTATATGATTTGTATGCCTCTTTTCTCATTTTATTCCCCACCATTGAAGAGTTCCTAGAGGAAATTAATACCGTGGATAGTCCTCACGAAAACCTCTACACTGGATTTGTCATAAACACCTTTCATAGGTCAAACCACTCCAATAGTGGCTTCTTCAACTTCATCCATATTAGGAATGTTGACAACCCTCTCCTTGCACAACTTATGCTTTGAGATGGTAAAATGGTCACTTCCATGTTTTTAACCATTGTCAATCCAAATGTTGTCAAGGGTAGGGGAAGCCCCATTTTGGCTCTCATCCAACTTATTTATGTAATTTCCATTGCGCTTTGAAATTCACCATTTCTTTTTCATTTCGTCGTTGCCTCATTTTGTATTTTTGCTACTCTGATTTGCTTGTCATTGCTTACACCACTTCACTTGTTTCTATCCATCTCTAAAGTGCCAAATGCTTGTAAACATATTTCCATTTGAGGGGAACATCATGGTAATATGTTGATTTTATCTAGTTTTTCTATCCACCATCTTGAGTTCACATTGAAATCATATCGCCGACAAGTACTCTTTAGAACTTTAATTACCCCCTTACTCTTTTTTGGTTGAGATGTATCACTGGGATTTCATTGATTCTAAAATCCTTTCTTTAGTTTTGGATTTTACACCAAAGTGCCCATGAGTCTGGGTATCTATTTGTGTCTCACTTGATAGGAGCATTTGCATTGAGTTACCTATTTGTATTCTTTCACTTGGTCACCATTGATATTGGCTTATCAAAACTAGGTTTTATTGGTTCTACTTGAATATTACAACTTCCTCTCCATAGTGTCTCCATTTCAACATTGGTTTATTCATTCTTCCATGGTCCTTATGTTGTGGATGATTCCCATGTCAATAATCATCTATGCTCCACATCAAGGGAATTTTTGTGTCATCTCCCATAGTTTAGTCATTCCCTTGATTCAAGGCCAAGTTTGAATCATGCATATCTTCTCTCCTTCCCTCGTATGAGTTGAAGGAACCCACCATTTCCCTTCATCCAACATATATGCCCTTATTGACCAATATGCACCTTCCTCTATGGTTTTTATCTAGAGTCTTAGTACCTTGGTTTCCACTCCCATTATTGGTGGTTTACCTTGCATATGAAAATGGATTACCATGATTAATCCTTGACCAAATGGTTCCTTCCAATGTTCAACTCTGTCTCATCCATTCACATTATGTGAGATTGTACTAGTAACTCGGTGCCCATTTTCATCATCAATGGGATATTTCACATCTTGGAGTGATTAATTGGAGTAGTCTTTGACTAAAAAAATTCTCCCATGCTCAACTTCAACTCATTATCACATCATGGAGAATTGAAGTTTGTGGTGTTAATGTTCCATATCTAGTCAAAGATAATGGTTTTGGAACAATAGGTCTTACATGTTCATCACACCTTTGGATATTTAGGAGGTAGTTAGTCAAAAATCAGCAATTGAATAGGAGGTTGATTGAGTGATCGAATAGGATATTGATTAGATGGTTGACTAATCTTTTGACTAGTCAGGTTAGAAAATAATAGTTGATTAGTGTGTAGAACAAGGTAGAAATTAAAGAGTTTGTTATGCTTCCTAGTCAATTTGTGTGGATCTCATCTTCCTCACTTAAAGGGAGTTGGTTACATAATGGTCCTATATAGTATGGCCATATGGGTTGATCTAAACAAATAGAGTGTGAATGTATTGTGTATGTAAATCTTTTGGTTTCTTACACTTCTTTGTCTGTTGAGATATGCATGGATATTCTTAAGTGATACAACAATCTCTTTAAACACCAACTCTCTCTTGGCATCCCCGATCTCTAATATACCTAATCCTATGATTCTCAAAAATGGTATTAGAGCTAGTTATTTGAGATCTAACATGTTGTATACAATTCTTGTGGAGGTTGTTGGAATTCCCGATGAGTCGAATCTATCTAGTAGATAGACTCAGGGTTTCAACTTGAAAATTGAATTTGAGATTATATCAGTAGATCAAAACTATGAGTTTAAAGCCATAGCCTATGGTTTTAAATGGCCACAATTATGGAATTTGAGTAAAATATATGGAAAAAATTATGAACAATAAAGCACTATGGAAGTTTACAAAAACTACCATTCTAGATTTGAAGGATGACCAATAGAAGTTTGTCATTGACTAGAAGAAGGATGAGGCTATAAGAATCATAATGACATATATCTCTAGGGAGATTCACTTTCATACAAGCGGGATCAATTTCCCAAATATTTTCTAGAAGAAGTTGATCTCTCTAGATCCTCTCTCTTTTGAAATAATTGAAGACTGTTTGTCTTGTGTAAAGGAACTTCAGTTGAAATTGGGTGAATATGGAAAGGATTTTTTCAAGAAGGATGGTCAAATCATAGAACTGATCCCAATGCATATGAAGAAATTATATGATGTGTTTTATTCGACATTCCATGCTATTTGGACCTCTATAAAAGATGATGGTAAGGATTGTACCTTTGACTCTTTATGTGGTTTACTAATTAGGGCACATGAAAATTGCTTGATGAAGGGAATCTTAAGTTTAAGCAACAAGTCGATTTGTTGAAGGGAAAAATTCAACAGGAGAAGGAATGCAATTGTTTTAACCATACTCATACAAAGAAGCATGATGATCAAATTTTGACTAAGAAATGTAGAAAGAAGAAGACCTACCTCTATTGTGATAAATTGGGACATATGGAGAAAGCTTGTTGGCAGAAGACCAAGGAACTAGAAGAGAAAGTGAAGAAAATTGAATGAGACATGTTGATTAGAAGAGTGGTCAACCTATAGAATCAAACTTCATAAGGTAAGGCAAATAACTATACACTTTATGTTTGTACTTCTCAAGCCTTGCATGATCATACCTCTTAGAGTGAATGGATAGTCGACTCTAGTTGCACCTGTCACATGGATAAATATGCTTCTTTATTTTGTTCATTAAAATAAGCTACATAAAAATAAATATTTGTAGTAGATGAATATGCATTTATTGTTTCTAGTTGTGGAAATAATGAATTTCAGAATGGTGTGAATATTGTTGTACATCATGTATGTAGCTTGAGTGAAAATTTGTTTCAATACCCCATCTAACCTAGACTAGCAAGAAAGTAGAGTTTTGGACATATCGGTTTGTTGTGAAGGATATGCACAACAACTTTGATGTTGTTGTTGAAGGTTTTTTTTATACAAAGTATCAACTATATAATTTCTATGAATTTCCTAAGAAAGACCCGAGATCGACCACACTCATAGCTCGTACTAATGATTGGAGTAAACTATGGCATGAACAACTTGGACATATAAATTTATAAAGATTTGAAACTGATGGTGAAACACAATATGGTTATTGGTATACCTATAATCGTTCCTCTTGATGGAGTATGTGAAGGATGTATGCTTAGAAATCATCATCGAGCTATCATTGAAAAAGGGAAATCTTGGAGAGAAAAGACTCATCTGGAGCTTGTCCATAGTAAACTATGTTCCATGAAAAAATTATCACTAGCTAGTGCAAGGTATGTATTGACCTTCATTGATGACTTTTCCAGGTATAATTGGGTGTATTTATTGAAGAATAAGAGTCATGTATTTGAAAATTCCAAGTAATTTTGGGTATTTGTTGAAAAGTAACGTGACAACCTATGAAATGTTTGAGATTCACCAATGGAGGAGAATATGTGAGCAAGGAATTTGAAATATACGTGTCATGGAATGGTATCTCTCAACAAAGATGTGTACCTTACACACCTAAATGCAATTCCATTATTGAAATAAATAATTGGACTTTGGTAAAAGAGACACATTATTTTCTTCAAGCCAAGGTCTATCAACTAAGTTTTGGGTAAAAAAAATTTAGTACTCAAACTATTTGTTAAATATGATTTTAAATAAATTTTTGTAGGATGTGACTCTAGTGGGAAAATGGAGTGGAATCCTAACCCTCACTCGGACACCTCAAATCCTTTGGATACATATTGTGGGTTATCTTCTAGATGACAGAGTCATGCTTGTATCATGATGGGATACTATGAAGAGTTGAAGGCATACAAATTGTTTGACCCTATCAAAGAGGAGATTATTTGCACACGATATGTTGTCTTTGATGAGAATAACTCAAGTATCACTCTATTGAATTATTCTTCTAGGTTTTTGAGCAATGATCCTTTGAAAATTATAAGGAATTATAGATATACTAACTACTTCATATATAGGACCATTGACTTCTCTGTCTGACTCAACATGTAGTCAACCTTCCATAGCTAAATTTCCTACAAGATTTAGGATCACTGTTCAATTTAGAAATGATGACCTTGGTATAGGAACTCCTTTTATAATTGGAGCTTGTCTTCCTAGATGGGTTGCCAAGACAATTGAAGTTGTTGGAGCTGATGCAAGAGACATCAATGAATCAAGGAAAACCAAAAGTAAAAAAAAATATGGTAGTGTTTCTATAATGGAATGTGTGTTGGAGATATGTCATTCANCTTGTCTTCCTAGATGGGTTGCCAAGACAATTGAAGTTGTTGGAGCTGATGCAAGAGACATCAATGAATCAAGGAAAACCAAAAGTAAAAAAAAATATGGTAGTGTTTCTATAATGGAATGTGTGTTGGAGATATGTCATTCAAATACATATGCAAATGCACATGGATGACTTGAATGTGAGGATGTTATGGGTGATGAGTATTTCACCACATTATTTCCTTGAAATCAAGGGACTAAATCACATGTATCATTATTCATTTAGGAATGATACTCATTTATTTCATTTATTGTAGAAATGACATATTGCAACCACAATAGCCAAGTAAAGAACTAGAATGCCACAAAATGAGAGCATTGTTCATTCATGAGAGCAATGTTTATTCATGAGAGCAATGTTCATTCATGAGAGAAATGTTTATTCATGAGAGCAATGTTCACTTTACTCTTTGACTGGACAACCTCTAGTTGAGCAGAGCTTCAATTACATTATAATTCACATGCCATCTCATCACATTACTTCTACTTCTTTTTATAGTTCTATCTACCTCCTAGGACCATTCTAGAGAAGGAACTTCCTAGTAGGTGGAACCTTCTAGTAATCTTTCTTTCAATTATTTACTTCACACTACTACATGGGCCTTATTTACTAGAGATGTCCTCCATACATAAAAACATATATATCTACTTAGGGGTTTAGGGTAGGACCCTAATATACCCTCCCCCTTAAAAATTATCATTTTTCTCAAGGATGGAGATGAGGGAATTTCTGAAGGATCTATATTGGTTCCGCCATCCTCCTCAGATGGTGTACCCTTCCATTGTATCAACACCTCCTAGATAGACTTACACTAGCACATATGATGCTCTTTTTTGTTGAGGATGGGCTTGAGATGAGACTAAATGGAACCTTCTTCATCGAGTTCTAGAAGGCTAGTTTGAATGTGGTAATTATATCCGACCACTTTATTTAATCAAGAGACATGAAATATTACATGAATTTTAGAGTGGCTTGGAAGTTCCAATTTCTAAGCCATTGGCTAAATACGTTTGAGGACCTTATAGGGGCCATAAAACTTTGGAGAAATATTTTGGTGGTGGTTGAATTTGAGGGAGGTATGATTATAAGACTAGATATGAAGGAACACTTAATCCACTTCTTCAAAATGGCATTCAAAATGATGTTGACCAACCTACTACTTCAATTGATTCTAGTCCATTACCAAATTATCCTTGAGAGCGTAGAGAATGTCGACTCGAGTTGTGAGGGTTTTGTTGACCTCCTACACCTTAGAGACTCTACATTAGGGGAATTTTGAGGTGAAAAATGGGCCTCAAAACAAAAAAATGTACTATCAAAATCAACTTTAAAATAACCAATAGGATTCAAGATGATGATGTCATCCATAAGGGTAAATATTTTGAAGGGAAACGATGAAAACTATGTTTTAAATTGTATTTTTGACTTGTATCCTTATAGGTTTACTTAAATTTCATGTTAGGAACTCATTGGATGCATAATTAAATTCTTTATCGAACAAGTACCCACTCAACATACTTTTGATGGACCCATGATGAGATAAAATGGATATCCTCAAAGGGAGTCGTCCGAGTGACACCATGATAAATTGTATTGTACCACCATTACGCTAGGGGTAACCATTGAACCCATTGGGATTGTTGATATAAATTAAAGCATGTAAAATACGCTTCCAAACACTTGTTAACAACTTTAGTTTGACCATCAATATGGGGGTGATAGGTGGTGATAAGATTCAATTGAGTGCCCTAGAGCTGAAACAACTTTTGCAAAAAATTGCTAGTGAAAGTGGGGTCATAGTCCATCACAATAGATTGTGAAAAACCATGGAGTTTAAAGATATTATCCATAAAGACTTGAGAGACTATGGAGGCTTTAAGGGGGTGTTCTAGAGCATTAAAATGAGCATATTTGGAAAGGACAATCAAGAAAAACCACAATGATGGATTTATTTCCAGATTTGGGTAACCCCACAATGAAGTCCATAGAAATGCCAATCCATACAATTGATGGAATGGTTAGAGGTTTAAGTTTTCCTAGAGGTTTCATTGTTTCTGCCTTGTGTCATTGGAAAAGGTCACATTTTTCCACAAAAGTGTGGATTTCCTTCTTCACACCTTCCCCAAAAAATTAATGTTTGATCCTTTCATATGTTTTATGAAAGCATGAATGACTTACTGTTGGAGAGGCATAGAGTTTAGTTAACACTGTTGATTTAAATGTTGATCTATTTTCAAATACATATTCCATTTATAGAAAATATCTTCATTTTACCAAGTGTATCCCTAATATGCATGTGGTTCCATTTGAAGTTGTTGTATTAGGAGAGCATTCTTGGGATATATGAACCATTGTTTGTGGACATCATTCAACTAGTCGATTACTATGAAGGAGAGTGAAAACAAGGACCCTTCCTCTTCATAATTTTGAGAGAGAGAATATGCTACCACATTCTCCTTTTCATTCCTATAAATTATCTCATAATCATATCCCAACATTTTCGTGACCCATTTTTTTTGCTTGGGGGATGAGATCCTTATCTCCAGAAAGTGTTTTAGGTTGTGATGATCTATTTTAATTTATAAATGTTACTCTAGCAGGTGTATATGACATATATCCACATCATGTTATATAGACATAATTTATTTTTCATAAGTTGATTTTCCCAAGCACCTCTCACAAAGTTTTTTGTTGGTATAGTCCAATGGTCGTCTTTCTTGCATGAGTACTTCTCTAATGCATTTACTAGAGGCATCACATTCCAAGACAAAGTTATTAGTGAAGTATGGCATAGAAAGTACTGGAATTGTACACATATCATTATGAAAATCCTAGAAGGTTTGTCTTGCAGCTTCATTCCAATTGAAATCATTTTTTTAAGCAATGCCATGAGGGGAGCCACAATATTACCATAGTTCTTGACGAACTTTTTGTAGTAACCAGTGGGACCAAGAAAATCTCTTATACTTTTAAGAGTTTTGGGACATGGAAAATCATTCATTGCTTCGATTTTATTCAGATCCACATGTACACCATCAGAACTAACAATATGACCCAAATATTCCACTCCAAGGACACCAAAGGCACATTTGGAGCTCTTGATAAATAGTTGATGATTAACAAGCAATTATAAGACCTAATCCACATGGGTGACATGGGCGTGCCAAGTATTATTGTATAACAATATGTCATAAAAAAAAAGATGAGGAAAAAATGACAGAGAAAGGGTTGAAAGATGTTCTTCATGAGACTCTGGAAGGTGGAAGGTGCATTTCAAAGGCCAAAGGGCATCACCAAGAACTCATAATGGCCTTCATGAGTGCAAAAAATAGTTTTGGTAATATCTACCTCCTTCATGCGAATTTGGTGATAATCTGAGTAAAAATCAAGTTTCATGAAGAATTGATCACCTTTGAGCTCATCCAAAAGATTGTTAATTATAATAATGGGGAACTTATCCTTGGCTATTATTTTGTTGAGAGCTCTAAATTCAAGACACATGTTCCAAGTGCCTTCTTTCTTGAGGACCGTGACAATTGGTGATGAACAAGTATTGCTACTAGGGAAGATGACATCGATGGCTAGAAACTCTTGAACTATATTTTTTATTTAATTTTACTTGGAAAATGGATGGTGATAAGGGTGTACATTTGGTGGGATGATGCTTGGTATGAGCATGCTCACCTCATGAGGGTGGTAGGATTTGGGGGGGTTTAAAGATAGATTGATGGTTTTCCAAGCCTAACTACATTTAAGGATGGATGGGTTCATATGGTGTCTCAAAGGATTGAATGGCATGGAATTTGGCCACAATGCCTAAATTCCCTATTTTAAGAATATTTTACATACTTTGAGAGTTGATGATATTTGGAGAATCGATTTTGATTCCTTTGAAAATGTAATGATGCTCCTCCTACTAGAAATTCATGTATGACTGATAGAAATCCATGGTGATGGGACATAATGTTCATAACCATTCAACACCAAAGACAATGTCACAACCACCCATTTCAATAACAAACATGTGGGTTTTCAAAGAATGATCACCCATTTGAAGCCACACATTTTCACAATGACCATCGTGTTTCATGGAACCGCCATTAACAATCATGATTTGGAAGTTGTTCACAACATGGAGGATGTAGCATTGTGTTTCTTGGTCTACACCTTGGTGAATGAAGTTACGGGTGCTACTATTGTCAATTAAGATAACAAATTTGCAATGTTTTATGTAGTTAAAATCAATTTGAGGGTTTAGGGAGCTGAAATACCAGTTAAGGCATGTAGGGAGATTTGTGGTTCCACATTTTACAGAGTAGATGGATGGATGTCTTTAGTGGATGGAGGTAGAGTCTCACGAGGTATATATTCATCTTCATCATCCAAAATGTCCCATGAAATGGCCATAAATAGGTTGTTCTTCTTATATTTATGCCAAGGAAAATATTTATCATCACAATTGTAGCATATACCTTTAAATTGGTGCTCCACAATTTTAGCACAAGTTAACTTGTGGATCTTGAGGGGTGGGGAGTATAGATAAGGGTTGGTAGGGGATATATAGTGGGACATGGATGAGGAATAAAGGGTGTCTTTTCAATTCGAGCATTTACCACCTTTTGAGCTTCTTGGGCCCCTTGAGAGGCTTCTAACCAAGTAGTAGGACGAGCCATTAAGACTTGTGCATGTATTTCTTCTTTCAAACCATTAATTAATCATTCCTAAGGAAATGGATTAGACATGCCTTCGATGTGGATGGTGAGTTTCTTAAAGGAGGAGATGAAATCTTCAACTATACCAGATTGTTTAAGGTTGGAAATCGTTCCAAATAATGAGTATCAGTTTCAAATTGTTCATAGAGATTTGAGACAAATTGTGTCCAATAAATATAACGTCGGTGAGATTTCTTATTCCATTTCCACCATTGCCAACATTCAATATCTAAATATAAGACACCCACACCATGCAAGAAAAAATAATTTTCCATTTGAGTGACACATCATGTGGGGTTGGATCCATCAAATTTGTTGAGATCCACTTTAGGGAGTCAATGTAACATTTGATTCAAAGGGTCATGAACAAATGGGGTAGAGTGAGGCCTTGTGGGATAGGATGATTCAACTCCTTCCTTTTGGGATGGTGGGTCTTGCCATGGATAACACATGGATTGAGTTTGCATTTCCATTAATTTGGACAATTTGTCTTGGATTGAATCCAATTTGGAAAATTTGCCATTGATGGTATCAAGATCTTGTTGGGTAGAGGAGTGATTGCAATCTATTTTGTGTTTCAAATCATCAAACTGAGTTTCCAAGGAGGAGACTTTGGTGGCTACATTAGTGCCTCTAGTATCCATAGAGATGTGGGTCCATAAGAAAAAGGTTACTAGAGAATGGTACCAAGGTGATCAACACTATGTTTTGGGTTTGTTGAGATAATTTCCTGGTAGTGGGGTGAGTGGTCCACCAAAAAGGCTTACTAGAGAGTGGTACCACAAAAATCAGCTAAACACAAGGACTTTGTTGAGATAGGTCTCAAACAAGCGTGCGATTATGACCCAACATTATTCTTTTTTTTAATCTTGTCGAGTTTTACTCCCACTTGAATAATACTACACTAGAAAAATGCTCAAATTCTCAATATTTCATTTTATGTAGGAATTTCATGGAATAGTACAAAGAAGCATTGTTTCCAGTGATAGAATGCTCAAATTCTAATTACAATAGTTTATGTAGGAATTTCATGGACTATCAGCAGGGAGTAGGGTTTCGAGGGTCTTAAGCGAAAGGGAGTGCCAGGTGTTATAACTATCTGATATAGATTTGGGGTCCAATAGTAGTAATCTACCCAATTTATCAAGGCACTAAGGAGGCATGATTGTACCCTTAGTTGTACTACCCGACTACCCAGGTACTAGAGAGTAATTTTCTTGAGTTTTATTCTCGGTGCACCATAACAATAATACAACCAAATGACTTATTTGATGTTGGTTTCTGGTAACCTAAAGGAATTTTGATATACCCTAGGGTATGTGTAAGTGAAATTATATATACAAGTGTTGTCGAATGCAGTACTAATTGAAGGGGTACAAGGGTGTCCAACCAAGTGAAACTGCTTGTATTTTTGTGTGAATTATTCCCCTACCATAGATTTACCTATTGAATGGCATATCAACGTGTTATTTATAGACATCAAAATACGTCTCTAGCCTAAAACAATGCTCTAAAACATGGGCTCAGGAAAGTGATCTAATACCACTTGTGGTGTTCTTTATTAGTAAATTGGAAAATGAATGGCATAAATAATAGTTTTTTCCCCATATTTATTGTATAAATGACAAATTGTAACCCCAGTAGACAAATAAAGAACCAAAATACCACAAAATGTTATATTTTTATTGATGAGAGAAATGTCCTCTTGCCTCTTTGTAGTGGCAACTTCCAATTGAAAAAATCTATGATCACACTATACTTCACTAAACATCTCATTACATTACTTCCACTTATTTATATAGTTATATATACATCCTAGAAACATTCTAGAGAAGGAATTTTCTAGTAGGTGGAGCTTTCTAGTAATCCTTCTTACAATTATTGTTTTCACACTACTACATGGGCCTTATTTACTAGAGATGGCCTCCATACATAAAAAAATTATCTATCTGCTTAGTGGGTTAGGGTAATACCCTAACAAACACCACCTCTCTCTTAGAATACTAGCTCTCTAATCTACCTAGTCCTCTAATTCTCCAACACATTGACATTTATCTCTCTCTTCCAACCTATATTTGAAATCTTTACATGTCCATGCCACCGAAAAATTTGGGCCTCATCTTCTATAGTTGTGTACCCACTAAGTGACATTAATATGGAAGAAAACATTCATTTATATGATGTATCATGACTTAGCTTCATATGTGCCATTTTAATCATCTATTTCCAATGAGATATGTTTGTGTGAAAAGTGTGAGACCAAAACACCCTCAATAACATTTTAGTATGCTAATGAAGACAATAAATGAGGTGGGATATTCTACCCAATTTATTTCCCTATCTCAAAGCAATCAGGTAAACCAAAAAAAGAATTGGATTGACAAGGAAAGGGGGAGGAGACCTAGAAATCACTCATTTTTAGAATCTTTGATTATTGGGGTTGAGTAGTAATAGGAGGATCCATGATCTGCTTCAATCTCCCAAAGATCCTACACACAACTAGTTCAATAATCAAAGATCCCACTATTTCCTACAATAGTTGATTTGAATGTTTGTTTGCAAAATTTTGGTTTATTTAATACAAAATGTGATGGACAATATATCTAGGGAGGAAGAAAATATTCCACATCAAGAAGAAAATATTACAAGGGGAGTTACACCTTGCATGTGTAGAAGGTAGCTCTTATCGTTTTTTTTTTAGAGATGTTCCTCAAAGAGTTCTCTAATTCCCAACAACATTTTTGTAGCTCCTTCCTTCTTTGATCAAATAAACCCTATCCATTATTGTTGATGACAGATCAATGGTGGAGATCCAAGATTCCACTACGTAGTGGGATGAGAGGTGGATGTGGATCATGAAATCACCTCCTACATGAGTATATTGGAATGGGAGGTCAGAGTGGATGATGGTAACACCTCCATATTCGTGGAGTGGAAGGTAGAAGTGGATGATGACATAACCTCTTGCTTGACGTTAGTGAAATGGGAGGTGGAAGTGGATCATGACATCATATCCTACTTGATGCTAATGGAATGGGAGGTGAAATTGGAATATGAACCCATTCATGGTAGTGCAACTAGAAAATATTATCCTCTCATGACTAGTGAGTGCATGCAACCTATCACCTATTCTAAGCATATCACTTGAGGTAGTCAAGAATGATGTTGTATGGTGACATTATTTTGGCTTAAATTTTCTACAAATAACTCCAATAATGATTTCATACTCTTCCACTTAGTATGTATTCACATACATTTGGAATTTGATATAGTATTTGCACAAGGACCAAAATTAGGTGTTAACAAATGACCCCTAATGTATGATGGTAGAGGGAAATATCTGGCTGAAATTAATTATGTTTTTCTTCAAAGTTCATTGAAGAGGATCCAAATGAGGAATTCACATGTTGGGGAGAACAAAGGTAACCATCTGTAAACACATCAAATTTTATGGTATATACAATCCTTTTGTTCATGATTTCGACACACCAATGCTTATGTATGAATCAAGTTAAGTACTTTGTATAAATGAGACCATGGATAAGTAAAATGGTACATGTGGGGCTAAGTAATGATACATCAGATAAATACATGTTGCTTCCATTTGAAAATCATGATGGAGTAAGGGTGCCCCATGGGGGAAAAAAATTGTAGAATATGAGGCCCAAAGTTGCAGGGCATATAAACATGTAAATAACTCTAACTCAAGCTAGAAGAGAACTACAAAATTTCCATGGTCTTTGAATAGATATGGAGAAACCAAGTATGAATCTTTGTGATGTGATAATGAGTTATAGTCTAGCACGGGAGAAACCATCTGACTAATAATCAACAAAGACAATTATTGTTAGGTGCTAAGAATCCCACCAATGATGAAAATGGGTACCAAGGTACTAATACAATCCTACATAGTGTGAATGGATGAGTTTTAGTTGAACACTAAAATGAACCAATTGATTAGGATCTATGATGGAATTTATTTATAGAAAATTTTGAAGTAAACCTCCAATTATGGAAGTGGTAACCAAGGTACTAAGGCACTATATATAACCCCCAAAGAACATTGTGTTTGTGGTCGATAGTGGTAGATACATTGGATAAAGGGGCATAAGGGGTCCCTTGAATCAACAAAAAATAATAAAAACACTAATGTAGGATGGAAACTTTGACTTGACTCAACCTAATGGGAAAACATGGGAGGAAACACAACACTTCCCTTAACATGGAACAAAGGAAAGGAATTGATGATTTTCCTTAATCCCTGCACCTAGGTAATTTTTTATCTAGTTATTTACTTGTTGTAAATCAAATTACTAGCTCACAAAAAAAGTACATTTGTTGAAATAATCAACTCAACTAAATATAGCGGAAGAAATACTAGAAACCAAAATCTCAAACACAATACAAAAATATGTTCTTCCCATCAACTAAGCTTATCATTCAAATAACTTCAAAGCTTACAAGGGCTCCCTTACTGGGAAAATGTCCCACGAAGAAATACAAAAAAAATTAGACAACACCTACAAACCCTAGCAACTCTTGATATATTGTACAATCTCGAAATTTCACGTTTCCCAAGATGTATGTTCCTTTCCTTAAGAAAACTCGTGTGTACATGCCTATCTCCACTGAAACTGTCATACACATGCACAAAGACTGTACAAAAAACTATGTACAATGCGACTCTACTACTACGACTCCAATCTGTTGAAGCACACTTGTGGCTACCTCTGTTATCTCTTCTCCCTAACATGTATTGATCTCTTGATGGAATTCCTTCTCCACCTATCCAAGATCTTCTTGAATCACAGTCCTTCGTGATATAACTCTCTCTATATCAAAAGTGTATCAAGTATCTCCTCCTTCACCCTTTCCATGCTTTTATAATATTGAGTCATGACCTAACCCTAATATCCAAAGTGATTGACAACTGAGATTACTTCCCACCTCACTTGAGATCAATGGATAATATGTGATTCACTAGTGCTAATTACTTTATCATTTCATTGAATAAAACTCAACTAATTAATAAAATCACTTTAGTTTAATAATTCCTTTAATTAAATTAAATTACCAAGGTAGAAGGATTTGGACGACTTCCATGGGTCTAGACACTTAAATATATGTGGAAGTAGTTTTTCGATGCTACAAACATCAACACTCCCTATTAGTAAGGAAGGTACTTCTCGAAGAGCCACCTAGAACTATTTATCCCTCTAATCCTGGCACAATATATTGCACATCATCTTACCCCATGGAATCCCTCCAAACCTGTTGGTTTGTTGCCTCCTAAACACTGGAATACCCTGAATCAATGATACTATTCATTATCACCCTAAAGTTTGGAAACTTATTTGGAGGCCTTGTCTCCTTGACTACGCTCCCAAAATCCTAAACTTGCTCATGATCATCCCTCAATGTAATCTCGTACCATCTAGGTCTCCTAATATAACTAGAAGGGGATAACTCCCTCTTCCCATCTGAAGGTTGACTCCCCACACTAGAAGTCTATGAACATTTTTCTCCCTTTGGAGCCTCCTACTCCTCATCCTCTATTACTGACATTAATCCATGATCCAATATCCCCTTGGATCCATGAATAGACCTACTCTGCAACCTATATAACCTTCCCTCTCTGACACCAATGCTCATTTTTGTGTCAGGGATAACTCCCTTTGAACGTATAGGTCATCTCCATTTCTTGAACATAACGAAAAAACCCATGTCCTCCAAAATAGAAACTAAGAGAAAGATATTCTTCTGTCCTGGTACATAAAGCACATCCTTGGCATCAAACAAAACCTCCTGACTCAAGATGGAACAAAATTTTTCCCTCTCCCTTCACTGCATACCTGGCATCATCGCCAAGCTCCACATGAACCCCTAAGTCCCTCTCAATCATACTTCTAAATAGCTCCCATGCTTCTATCATATAATGATATGCATCATTGTCCAAGTACCATGAACTCCCGATAGATATACTGGTAGAAAGGAAAGAAACTAGTGAGAAATCCTTCTCAAACTTCATTGCAAACTCATCTAGTTTTGTATCTATTGATGTTGTTGTTTGTATATTTCCTCTTCCTTTCTTCTTCTTTAGACACCGAGATGCATAATTTTGATTCTTATGACATCAGAAGAGCTTGATTTTACTCAAGTCCTTCTTCTTCCTTGACTGTGATGTTTCTACATCATTGTTACCCTTCTTGCTAGAACCATTTCCTTTTCCCTTCCTTGTCTTACTTCCAAGGTACAAGTTCTCATCACTACTTCCCTACTTGTTTCTTTTAGACTCCTTTCGAGTCTCTTCATGGATGCAATCATCCAAAATCCTTTTCCAATCAAGGAGTTTTTCCCAAGCACAGAATCCCTTGACAAATGGTTCCCAAGACTTGGGAAAACCATTCAATGGCACATTAACGAGATCTACATCATCCAATGTATCCCCTATAGTTTCAAGTTGATCATGTACTTAAGTGATCCTCATGAAGTAGCTGGTAACATTGTCAGATCTAGACATTTGCACAGATGTGAGTTTATTTCTTAAGACCATCTTCCTATTCATGTTAGTGCTATGGATTAATCCTACCAAAGAATCAAACATATCTTTGGTCATCTTCTTCTCATATAAGTGATAAATTATATGATCCTTCACTCGATCCAATATTACCCACTCAATTTTAATCTCCTTCTTCTTATGAGTTGTCAAAGCTAGCAAATATGTCGATGGAACAACTTCCTTGTCCACTAACTCCCAAAGGTCATATTCCTTCAAATCCAAAGTAACTCTTACTTTCCAAGATAGGAAGTTGGATGCTCCATCAAATATGTCGTCAACTCTCAAACTTGTTGTTTCCATCCCTTAGACCTGTTAAATCACCCTGGAAAATAACCTGCTGCTGAAACTACCCCTGCATTGACCTGTACGATCCTGTATGCACCTGTCATCACTGAAACCCATGTATGTACATGAATTTCCTTAATAAAACCTATGTATGTATGTGATGTTATTACTACAACCCATTTACAGCTCGATATGACTACAAACCCTAGTTTTTCTTAAGTATGGTTGTTTCCTTGAAATCCAACCCTTGATTTATGACTACTAGTTATCGACTTGCTGAAATGTCCTTGAAAATCTCATAGATATGCTATCAAATTCTATGGATCTGAGATCTAGATTCCTCTTAGAGCATAATCTCTAATACCATGTTGATTTTCCTTAATCCCATCACCTAGGTACTTTGTTATCTAGTGATTTCCCTGTTGTAAATCAAATTAGTAGCTCATAAAATAGAATACACTTGTTGGAATAATCAACTCAAATAAATATAACAGAAGTAATATTGGAAATAAAAATCTCAAACACAACACACATATTATTCCCATCAACTAATCTTATCATTCAAATAACTTCAAATCTTATAAGGGATCCCTGACTGGGAAAATGCACCACAAAGAAATACAAAAAGCTTTAGACAACACCTGCAAACCCTAGCAACTCTTGATATGTTGTACAATCTCAAAATTTAGTGTTTCTCGAGATATGCATGCCTTTCCTTAAGTAAAATTGTGTATACACCCATGTCTCCATTGAAACATGCATACACATGCATGAGACAACTCTGTACGATGCGACCTTGTTGTTGCATCTCCAATCTACTGAAACCCACTTGTAGTTGTCTCTGGTATCTCTTCTCCCTAACCTGTATTGATCTATATATGGAAGTCCTTCTCCACCTATCCAAGATCTCCTTGAATCACATTCCTTTGTGATCCAACTCTCTCTGTATCAAAAGAGTATCAAGTGTCTCCTCCTTCACCGTTGCCATGCTTTTATAATATTGATTTATGACCTAACCCTAATATCTAAAGTGATTGATGACTAATATTACTTCTCACCTCACTTGAGACAATGGATAATATTTAATTCATTAATTCTAATAACTTTAGCATTTCATTAAATAAAACTCAACTAATTAATAAAATAACTTTACTTTAATAATTCCTTTAATTAAAGTAAATTACTAAGGTAGAAGGATTTAGACGACTTTCACACGTCTAAACACTTAGACCTGCATGGAAGTACCTATCCAATGATACAAACATCAAAATGAATGACTTGGGTAGAAACCACATGCTTAGTAATAAGGAAGGGTGATTTAATGAATGCAAAAATGGGGGAAAAGGGGAGCATGAGGGGTGACAGACTGGTAGAGAAAATCAAAACTGAATTTTGACAAGTTAATGGAGCAGAAAAAACTCAATGACCAAGGTAACCCAATGGAAGGTCACAAATGGGTGGCTTTCATTCAAATATAGAGGAATGGATTAATATAGTTTGAAGAGGAAAATGGATTGATGCATATTACTCCAATGAAGGGTGATAATAACTTTTGCCCATACTTATGCAGAATTTTGGTGGAAAATCCTAAGACGAATGAAAGGAAGTTGGAATCAAAAGGGATCTAACATATATGTTATAACCCTAAGGCTAAGGTGGTTATGCAAGGGGTGAAAGTGTACTGGAAATATATGTATTCTAAGGTGGTTATGAGACCTCAAGTTGGTAGCTATCCAAAACTAGAAAAAATTTCAACACCAAATTGGACATAGCTAGGGTCTAAATGAATATTTTCTAAATAGATATTTTAAAAATATTTTTCCCCCTTTTTTGTTTGGACTTTTCATATTTTTATGAGATAATGAAAGAATCATGAAATAAGGCATATTTCAAGGTGCAATAAAATTAGGTCCCAAGTGCACATAGAAACATAGTGATAAACAGATTCAAAGCAATAGGTGGGTTGTACATATGGACAATGTAGCATGGACCTCCCCTCAAATGGAAATGGCTTGTATGCATTAATAGGAACTTTAGATATGGGAAACAACAAGTGAAGTGGCACAATTGGTGACAAGTAAAGAGATAAAACAAATAGATAACATGAGGCAATAATAAAATTCAAAGGTTTTGGAAAATTTGAAATCACGACAACAAGAAAAATGAGAAGGTAAAATCCCCACTATGCGTGCCCCTACCTACAACAACATTCAACTTGGTGACAATTATGGACTTGCAACTGGACACATTACCTTACCCAATTGCAAGTGATGTAGGAAAAGGATAGTCAATATCAATGAAGTTGATTTAGACACTAGTGGAGTGATCCAACTATTGAAAGGTGTCAACGGGAGAGCCAATGGGGAGGTTATCCCAAATACTATTTGGGGTTACAATATTTTCCTCTAGGAACTCTTCACTAGTATGGAAGAAAATGGATAAAGAGGCATAACAATTAGGTAGGCAAATATTGCATAGGGAGGAGGAGAGTGGCTTGATTATTCCCTTGCATAAAAGAAAGGGTTTGATATCCAAGCTTGAGTGGACAAAATTTGGTTCTAAATCCAAGGGATTGTGCTTGGTGGGAGCAGAGATTGTAAAAATGGTGGAAGTGGCCACACAATTCATATTTGGAAAGGTCATAGAGACAATTGGATTCATGGTGAAAGGATCAGACCCATCAAGGGAGTCAAAGGGAGAGATAGTGTGGAGGACATCCCAGGGACTATTCTTAGTAGTTGCCTCTAAGAGTTATTAATTGGTGGGGAATGATGATGATAAAGTGGTAAGGTAAATTTCACACATGGGGAAAGATAATGTCTCACTGGCCCCCATAGGGAAAGTCACATGGTCAATCTCCAAGATTAAGCAGAAAGAAGGTGGTTCTAGATCCAAGGGCTTGTTCTTGATGGCAATAGAGATTGTGAAATTATGGAAGTGGAACATAATTTATTTTTGAATGGATTGAATTGGTAGGTGCCATAAAAGATGAAACATTTTTGGGCATCAAATGTGGTGAAGGATCATAGTATGAGAGTTAATAAACCTGATGATGTGTGCTTCATGATGGAATTACATAACTTAAAAGAGTGAAGACACCACATGACTCATGACATACAATAATCACTTTGAAGGACAATTGTGTAGTCCAATGACCTAGTCATAACCGATACACAAACTAAGACAAATTTACCACTTAACTCAATTGGGATATTATGCAATATCCTATTGATTCAAATGTTCTACCCTCAATCCTACAACATGGTTGTTTGTGGGACGAGGGCAAGGGAACCTAGAAACTTCCAAATAGACAAGGATATTGTACAAGAGGAAACTCCATCATCCACAATGTATTGATGAATAAGGAAATCATTAACAATGGATATATATCGACAATAGTTTTCAAGTTTCCCAAAGTGTTTGTTTCAACCACGAACAAAAAGGTTTCCACATTGTTTATTTTCCATTATGATCAATGAGATATCTAAAGAACATGTTCCAAATGTGATTAATTATGGTTCCAATTGCAAACAAAAAGATTAATTAGTGTCACAAAGCATTTGATGATAGTAATGAACATCTAAGAATGAAAAACACATTTGGGAACAGTAAGATACAATGGGAATTATGAAAAAAAATGGTTTTGATAAAAGATTTCATGGAATCTAATTAGGGTTGGAAAGGGATGCGTCTCCACATTTTGGCAAAAAATAGCCAAATGCCCTAAAAAATAGGTGACAATAATTGAGCTAACCCCATGAGATATGTTCAAAATGATATATTTATATAGATAAATGGATAATAGAATGCAAATGGGCAAAGGATAAATGTAAGTGACATGTCTTCAAAATACAATCTACTCAACATTTAATGTATATTCTAGATTGATAGATTATTCTCAATGTATGTAAAGACAAGTGAATCAGTGAAAGAACTAATAAATGTAGGACAATGCATCAATGATGGCACAAGCAATGCTGAGAAGAATAGTATAGAAAAGCAGTAAAGAACAATGAAATGGTTTAGGAACTTCTATTTTGTTGAATTAAACCTCAACTACTTGGTCCTCATGGCGATCCTTTGGAATGGAATGGGATCAAATCCATCTACCACCACTTGTTTGTAATAAATACACAACTTAAATCAACTGAAAAATCCATAATCCATAATTGGGTTATCGATCCCTTATACACAAAAATACAGCCATTCACATTGACAAAATTTATGTTGCAGAGAATCAACAATTGTGGGTTTCATGGACTTGGTATGAAAAAAAAATTGTTGCAGAGAATCAACAGTTGTGGGTTTCATGGACTTGGTATGTTTCCATTGTTGTCAGAAATCTCAGATCAATCTCCACAATGCCTATCATCATGTGTTTTTCTTTTCTTCTCTACACTTGATTGACTGAGTATCTCTTCCATTAAAAAAAATTCAAGTTCCCCTTAAAATATTGTTAAACAAGCACAATAAGAAGATAATAATATTATGGCTAACAATTCTTGATCGAAGGAGGGAATTTACTTGAATGATTCATAGGAAATCACCATTACTCAAACTCTGCACAGACAATGAATTCGAGTCTCGTAAATTGGTTTTCTAGTTCGCTTCATTGAGTTTATTATTATTATATGAGAGACCAAAAATATTTTAATGAAGAAATGTGCAGGTAGGGAATCAAAGTTGGATATGACTGAAGCCTTTCAAAATACTCAAACTTGCAACATTTCCTTGCAAAATCCTTATAAACATGAGACTTGCTTTAGATCAGAGTTGTTTAAGCTTTCATAGAAAATGGAAATATGCAAGTAATTTGCTCATAGTTAAAAATACGGAATCATTTATTATGTAGGTTTAAAGGAACTTCACTGGAAAAAGTTGGAAACTATTTACTTGTACAAATATTTCAGGTGAGAAAATGTCAACTCCATTTCAATGTTCTTATCATGGAACCATGAATATCTTTCTACATAAATGTTTACCTCAAAAGAGAACTTGTTAACCAATTTCCAGCTTCTGACATTGGTGCATTAGCTTCAAAGGAGCATTTGGTTTCAAATTCTTTGTTTTGAACCAAAAAAACAAAAATAAAAAAGAGGACACTGCAATCCTAGGTGTAGAAATAATTACATATCCATTTCATAGTTAGAAAAACAATAATGAGAAATTTGGCATTTAATTAGGTTTATTTTATGTTTTATGTTCTCTTTGTTCATAATAAATCCAAATACACATGGAGAACACATCCCTCTGATCCTTAGAGGCCACCAAGCATACTAAGCTAAATTACTTGTCATGAACTTTAAAGTTAACTAGTGGTTACTTCCCATAGGAGTTCATTTTATAGTGTTCACTACATATTTATCTTACCCACAAGGTTCACATATAGAGTGTAATAATCTCCATGGTTGTCTCATATTTTCCTTTTCATATTTATAGATTCCATTGCCATGGTATGTTCTCAAGATTTTTGTGTTCTAGTTTTGTATGTAATGCATATGAATAGTAAAAAATGTTAGCTTATGAATAAATATGGAACACTACAAATATGGAAAATAAGCACACAAAAAACAAAGGAAATCAAGGTAAATTTTCACAAGATAACCATCACTGGCCTCTATTTTAAGATTGGAATTTTTTAAAAGAATTATATTGTGAGAAAATGCATAAATATGGGTGTATTTTACTACTAAGGGGTAAACCATCAGAAATTGTCTTTTTTCTCACATAAATCTCTTTATAAAATATGAAGGGTATACTTGTAAAGGAAATTCAAACAAACTTCATGGAAACAACGAAGAGACATTGATCCATTTGTAGTATTTACCAATGGAACTGAGGAACTCAATAGGGATAAAATAAATCGAATAGACAAGTGTGGTGGAATTTCAAAGGAATTTTTTTCTCGTTGGATTAAAACTTGTCTACCTGTACTTTATTACTCATTTGGTTAATTAGATTGCTTAGCATCATTTTTTACAAATTCCATGCCAGTTGGAAAGGAAAACTACAGATGGAGCTTATGAATTATTGAGAGTTGTTGAAGCAAGGTTACAAGGTTTTGATTCCCCAAATTAAATTGTAATCAATTATGTTTAGTGATGATTTTATCTCAACATGGAGATATTATTTCCATGTCATGGCATGTGAACATTTTAAATGTATTATTGTTTAATAAAAGTAAACCAAACCAATTGATTGAAGGGTGGAGAATTAATACTAGCCATGATACCATGAGAGGGGATAATTATAGGGCCAAGAGGGGGTTCATCACGTTAAAGAATCCCAAGCCAACTTATTGAATTATTTTTGGGAATAAGTAGTTATTTCCATTTTCCTAAATTCAAGACAAATCAGTTAATGAAGGGGGTTGGTAGTTGAGCATCCAACCACCCACAATGAAAAGAATTATGGAGGATTGTCTAGGACAGTTGAAGACTATCAATCGAGCTACAACAAGTACCCATCTCAGCCCCCACGATTTACCCATGAGTTTCCTTCTGACGGAAGGAAGAGAAGAGCAGGTCGAGAACCTTCTTAGGGAAAGGAAGGAAAAGATGTGTGGGGGGGAGCAGAGGAAGAGAGAGTTTTGGAACTTGGAGAGAGAGTGGGGCATATTTTTATCTCTCAAGGAACTTGGCAGAAAGTTACAAAGTGTTTAAATTGCTCTGAGTTGAGGGGAAAATCCCATGAGCAGAGCAGAGAAAGAGAAAATATCTTATGTATTTGGGAAGAGAACCCGAACCCGACCAGTTAAGAAGGTCGTGAGCTTGATGCTTGCTGAAAAGAAATCAAAACTGGAAGGGGAGAGTGTTGAGGGATTGTGTAGTAGTGGGTGGAATCCATTTTGTAGAGGAAATCCAACTCAAAGGAATCTAAGAAACCTCGTGGAGGCCCTGGGCATGATGGGTAAAAGGGGGTTTCTACCAATTCCTTGTTGTGAAGGAGAGTGGCCTCCACATTGTCAAATTTCTCTGAGAGAATGAATGTTCACCTAGTGGTATCGTGGCATGACACGAGGGTGGCAAGATTGCAAAGAGGACTAGCATCTGAACCTATGGTTGTGTGTAAAATCGCTCACCCTCGGTTAGTTGGCTTGGCCAATAGTTATGGCAGATAAGTTTCCATGTGTGCTTTCTTTTATGTTCTGTAAAATATGTAATTTTGCATGCTTATGCAATTAAAGTATTTGTATGGGTCACTATAAAAATCTATGAGGAAAAAGGAATGAGATGTGTGTCTTGTTCTTCCCGTGTAAGCAATAATTTATCATTTGTTTATGGTTTCCTATGAATGGAAGAAAGATTCATGAACTAAGAAATGGAATGAATGCATGCCCTATGTTTCTTGAATGCACATTTTGTTACTGTTTGGTTATTTTTCTCTTGAAGTTGTCTGCTGAGAATCTGGATAATCGTATATCTCTTATTTTCTCTAACACCATTCCTATGCAAAAAAAAATTAGGAAATCCAGAAATCCAAAAATATCCTCAAGTGTCTTTGTTGAAAATTATGGATTTTGGATATCAGAGGTCATGCCACGTCAGGGAGGTTCCATGTCAGTGGAGACATGGTGGAAATTAAACTGTGGAAGGTCCATGATAGCAATCAGGGTGTTGGACAACATGGCATAGGATAGCAGGATCTGAGATTCCTTTTAATGGGGCCTTTACCAAAATCTAGATCCCAGATAAGAAAAATCATGACCGAGAGGGAACCCTAATATCTGGATGATAGAGAATATGAGATTTCCAATAAAGGGTAATTATTCAAAAGTTTGAATCTCAGATATGGAACCTAGCGGTGGAACCCCAAATTCGGATAGTAGACATCCAAATATTTTACAAGGGGATTTTTTTTTTTAAATCTGGATCCTAGATGTGGGACCCAGTCGAGGACATCAAGTCGGGGAAGAACCCTGACGATGTAACCTTGAATTGGGAAGTGAGCCAGAGTGGGCCCAACTCATGGAACCTGGCGGATGGAATCGTGCAATATCTGGACTAGCGGATATTTAGTATTTGAATAAGTGGCTTTTTCTAAATCGTTGGATGCCATGTCAGATGACACATGATCATTTGGTGTGAGGAGTGCCATGTCAATGGTTCACATCAGCGTGACATGTAAGCAAAGTACTTCATCAACAAGGCCACGGTAACAGGGCTTATTGTGGCGGATATCGGATGGTGGAACCGGGAGATGGAACTCGAACCGTCCGAAAATCCAAAAAAAATATTTAATGGGATTTTTGTAAAAAGTCAGATTTTGGATGCCCCATTAGATGCCACATCAACAACTATTTTAGGTTCCATGCTAGTAGAGGCTAGTTAGTGGGGCCATTGTGGCAGGTGAAGGGATGAAGGCTGGATGGCAGAACCAACAAGAAAAACCAGGACCAATCCAAATATCCAGAGATCTGGGATTTCTTAAAAATGGGATTTTGGAGAATGATGGATGTCGGATATGGAACCATGACGTGACATAAACTTCACCCTGAGGAGAAAGGGTGGATTCCAAATAGATGGACATGTCATATCGATGTGGGTGCAACATATGACGAAACCCTAGATCACACGAGCATCTAAGTCCAACGAGGATTTTTCAGGTGGAAGGTGACACATGGAGAAGAAAAGTGTCATATCATGGTGAAGTTGGGACAAAAAGGGAAGGTTATTATATGAGCACCTTCGAAGCCCACTATTAATTTGGATAGTTGAACTAAATATATCTCAACCATCAGATCTATCGGGATCATGTGACTTTGTTAAAGGTCGATCACCTTTTAAACCTACCTCGATATGTACCATTAGATTGGATGAGCCTCAGTCGTCCGATCTATCGGTAATAAAGTGACATTGTTAAATAAAGTGCATCTTTAAATCCCTCTAGCGATATGGACCATTGATCAGTGGGATTTGTAGTCATTCTATCTAGCAGACATGTAAGTTGTACCTCAGAGGCATGAAGATACAAGGATGGGACCCACTCATCCTATAGCCAATGGTTTATTGACAGGTGAAGGCCTGTCATTGGGTATACATCAACAAGGATGGGTGAATTATAGGTCAGCAAGTGGAAATCAGGTATAGATGGGACCCATGTAGACAATGAAAGGAAAATATGGAGACCCAAAAACTTGAGCAAACATGTAAGTTGTACCTCATAGGCATGAGGATACAAGGATGGGACCCACTCATCCTGTAGCCCATGGTTTATTGGTGGGTGAAGGCATGTCATTGGGTATACATCAACAAGGATGGGTGAATTATAGGTCACCAAGTGGCAACCAGGTATAGATGGAACCCATGTAGGCAATGAAAGAAAAATTTGGAGACCCAGAAACTTGAGCTTCTATTTAAATGGACTTATACAAAAGTCCATATCTCAGGTGAGGAGGAACCATGCGGGTGGAATCAGGATATCCAAGGATTTCAATAAATGGGACTTTTATAAATTTTTGGATGGTGGATAACCAAAGATTTGAGAATGCTAGATGGGCATATATCTGAAGGATTAGAAATCCCAGATATCTGACTCTATGTATTTTTGGAGAAGTGACTAACTACAAAGAAAAAGGAAGTCCATGTTAGCTAATATGAGTAAGATAGGTCCATGTGGATGCCCAGTGGACTGATACATCAAATAGGACATGTGTAACAGGTCCATGTGGATGCCACGTGGTAATGATGATGTCATCATGAGGATAAATGTTCTATATTTTTAAAGGGGCATAATTGTTTTCCCATAGCTAAAATTTGAGCACAATTACAGTCATTGGAAATCTCTTGAGGAGTAGAATTGATCTGGACTCTCAAAATTAGAGTTAGGTTATGGATAAGCAAAGAATAAAATTTGGAAGTATTTTTTCACCCCACCAACCTAATGAGGATTAGGGGGTTGGGTGTGTTACAGAGTGGTATCAAAGTTGTGGTTCAAACATTGGACCCTAGTGGTCAGAGATAGATCATAGAGTTAGGATTGTTTAAGCTCAGTTTGAAAAATTGAGCCTAAATGGTTCAGAGAAAAGCACATAAGCAAAGGTTCTAGAGAAAGATGAAGGCACTAAGGTTGTGTGGCCCGTGAACCTAAAATTGGATATTGGTGACAACCGCTAGGTGTTGTAGGAGTTCATAGAATGAATGAGTTAGTTTAACATTTATAATGTTGCATATAAGTATGGGTTAACAGAGCCTCTTGCAATTATGGTTGTTTCTTATGTAAAGTATAAGACCTATATGAACAATTCCTTGTGTTTGAGGAATTGAATTGATAATTTCTATGGTCAATCCATTTGGTATTGCAATGAAGGAGACATGTTGTTGGATATCCATTTAGGTGTGAGTAAATGGATTTTGTGACCAAAAGGGACGAATGGGCCCAAGATTTTTGGAAGAGTTCATAGGTTTGGAAAACATAGGTGATAGGTCTCTGCTAAGAGATTTGGGATGAGACTGCAATGAAAATGAAGTTGAAGCTCAAAGAAGGACACAGTCAGGATGTTGACTGATGAAGAACATGTCTAAGCAATGCAGCCATGATAATGAGGGGGGAATATCTCAACTTATCTCTTTATATTTAGATCCTTCTTAATTTTGAAAAGGTTGTTATATGTTGCTAACTAAGAGCATGGGCATGATAGAAAGAAAAAAGAATAACAACTAGAATTCATTTGCACTGATAGGAGCATATAGACATGTTGTAAATCCCTATGATAATGATGAGCATACATGTAACCTGCATATAGACTTATTAAGAAGGCTGTTGATATGAATTTTCATGATGAATAACCATGATTGATGATAATTGGAAGCATGGATGACAATGTTTGGGATGCTACATACAACCTTGTGAGGAGAAGGATATGAACTATGAGGTGTTGATCCAAAATTTGGGAAAAAAGTGCATGAACCTCCCTGAGGCATCAATGGATCGGGTAACATCCAATGATGGATGACAACCATAAAGTTATGTTTTGGTATGCTCAAATAATGAAAAGGGAATTTAGGTAAGTATTCCCTTAGTGAAATTTTGATGATTGAAAATGTATGAAGCATAAATGGTTAAAGGAATCTAGTACTTGTTATGCACTAGGTAATTCCATGATTACCTAGTGATTCTTGACATATGGAACAATTTTATAGCAAGTGTGCAAGAGTAAAATCTTGTTGATTGCTACCACATGAAAGAGTGAAACAATTTTGTGGACATGCCTATGAGACTTGTCATGTGAGTGAGTATAAGCTCTCATCAGTAAGGTTGATATTAAATTAAAATAAATGTGCAATGAATGATATGAAAATGTGCAAGTGGTGCACATGCATGTTGTTAGTCATGTGTGTATATACTTGAAGGAATGGTTTGACTACATATTGGGATGCCTAGTATAAATATAGGCATGAATTAGTTGACTGTGAAGCAAAAGTAGTAATTGATATGTTTTGAGTAATGCTTTTAACACACAGTTGACCCTATCTTGAAGAGTCTAGTCTGTTTTGTTTGAATACTAGCTTGAATAGGTTGCATGCCATTCTTCAGAAGGAGATAGTATGAAATGTTGAAAGGGGAAAGTGAGCAAGAATGCTTTGTTCCTATGAAATAAGGCAATATAATTGTGACTATGCCTTTAGAAATTTGTGTGTGAATGATTGTGAGAAAATCATAAGATATATTGATTTTAAGATGAACATATGTGCTTATGTAAATTATAAAAGTGTGTCAATTGTAGACATGCACACACAATGTTGAAAAATATGGTTGAGTGCATGAAAGCACATGATGAATGAAAGATGGTAGGATATATGCACATGTATGAATGTGTGGCTTGGATGAATAATAAGAGTGCATACATGTGTTCTTTATGGAAAATTATAGGTAAGTAATGAAATGATAGATTTGTTACTAACTCATGAGTTGAGATCATTTCACGAGCTGATGGATATGCAACAAGGAAGTTGCATGCTGAAGTAGTCCTATGAGGGTGGATTGTGGAAAGACCCTATCAGAAGAATAGAGCCATGCAAATTAATGGCTATCGAGAATTCGGCAGTGGGATATGTAATCCTACATGTATAAGAATCTTGGATTACATTTTGAATACATGCATGTGTGGAACGATACATATGTTGAACCAAGATGTTAAGGATTATAATTTTATTTGGTTAAAGTGTAGAATGCACGTTATTGTAATTAAATTTATGAGATAACCTTGATGTGTGGTATGTTGTTACAACCAGGGAAGATAGGATTCTTAAATGAAGAAATGTCAAGGGGAAATTGATTGGGATTTACCAAGGAAATGGAGTAGCTAGGTCCATGAAGGGACAAAATGCATAAACAAACATGGAGAAAAGCGGGACACTTTTCTCACTCTAAAACTATGGTATGTTTAGCAGAGTTATATGTTTTTAAAGAAGCAAGAACAACTTGTGAAAATGAATAAATAAATATAGATGTATAAATGAATGACTTGTATAATCCATAGTATGCAAATGGCAGGAAGGTCATGGAAATAACTCGTCTAAGCTTAAATTTATAGACTATGCAGAGGAGTTGGAAAAGGAAGAATTCCTTGACTCCTCTCTTGATGTTATTTATATTTATCTAAGAATGAGGAAAGTGGTATGTGTGAGATGCCTCAGGCAAGAGAATGTTGATCATTGTATGAAAGTAAAACGACTAAAATATTTTATGTTCCACTCGTGAACACTTTGGGGATAATGTGGTAGAGTGCATTCAAATGTGCTAGGGCATATTTGATAATGTTTTCTGATTTAAAAAAGTTTCATGGCACATACATTGTGATTGGAATGCTAGCTAATATGATTTTGATGATGATTATTGTGTGTAGGAAAGATTGAAGTTGTTGACGAGACAACTTCCAATGATAAACCACCTTGTGCAGAGGGAAAGACAAGAGGGCTATTGTTGAAATATTAATGAAGGAATCATGTGAGTTCCCACAAAGAACCAACTAATGAGGTAACATCAGAAAGGTTGTCGGTAGCCAAGAAAGTATAAAATTTATCATACCAATGCAGCATGTAGCCTGAAAGGAATTGGGTAAGAATTCCTTTAGAAGTGTTTTAAATATATGGTGATATAATCATCATTATGAGTGAATTCATGAATGTAATTGATACCCAGGTGGGGTATGGAAAAGTACGTAACTTCTGGCATACAAGGATGGTTAAAAATCCTTGTGTGAAATTCATGAATAGATGTGTCATGAACGCATTGATTAACCATGGATAAATGAATGATTGTGCTCATAAGTAGCACATATGTTAAATGAATTAAGGAGATGCATGTGTATAGAAAAGAGAAATTATTGGACTGCCCTTATGGAAGGAAAAACCTATGTGTATCCCAAAAGAGTTGTGGAAATAGTAAAAGGGAGCAATTGAAGTAACTATGAATATTGGCATCTTGGTTACTAGTAAGGGATGAATGCATGAATGCATTTAAGTGGAATTTTAATTTCATGTTATGTTATGCTAATTTTGAGGGCATAACCATATCAAGACATAAGATATACTCCTCCTATAGCAATGAATTCTAGTAAAGTTAGTTGTGTGGTGATATTAGTGTTGACGACGATTTTGGTCAACGGTACTTAGCCGGCAAAGCATTGTCAGGCTCCCGCCCTCATTCTGCAATTTCTTGCGCAAAGTCATACACGTTCCCGCTAAGTTACTGCTACACATTCAAAGAGGATGTCTTTGAATATCTCGTCACTCAAGAATATTTTAGAAGTTATGATATGGTTGACGAATGAACATGATCATCAAGCAATATATTTTATGCTACAGGTTACATGGTTATTCGAATAGAAGCGAATTCAATACAATTTGTTGGTGCAGGGTTCTTTCCAAAACTATCATGGTTCTCGACCTATGATTCAAAATGCCTATTATCTCTTTCGTCACTCTTCTTACTACTATGCATCACCTTCCAAGGTTTATCTAATAACTCACCCTCAAATATTCTAATTATGACATGAAGGTCCATACTACATTTCCCTTTTGAGGTTATTATTAGCCTTTTCCATGCCAAAATAAAATATGCATTATTTTACCATACTTTTTCCATGTTCTTTCCAACCTAGTATACTAATCCATTATGTTAGATGACCCACTTTTCAAAGCATATCTTTCTCCAATATTTGATATATATCATATAGATTATGACAAGCTTCTTTTTGAGTTTTGGTTTTACAAATACCAAGACAAAAAGGAAAACTTGCATGCTATGCATCCAAGTCCTTAAACAAAAATTTAAATAAAAGGTATTGGAGTCAACAATTGACATCCATGTATTATTTGGGTTATCAATAAGAAAATAAAGTGTAGATTACCCAATGAGGACTAAAATGGAATAATACCTCTCGAGAAGAAGTAACAAGGATGTCGATATGAAGGATGATGACTCTCTTACAGCGATAAATCTTACATTAAGAAGCCATGAGGAGATTAAAATGAAGGTGTTGGAAAAACAAGTTGTGCAACATCTCTTGTTGTTAAATTTGCAAATAGTGGGCATCCTACACTTGTTGTGTCCACTGATCCTGCTCATTCTTTGAGTGACTCCTTTATCAGAATTTAAGTGGAGGCAATCAGGTTGTTGTTGAAGGGACTAATTCACCTTTGTTTGCATTGGAGATAGATCTTGAGAAAGCAAGAGCATAATTTCGTTCATCATCTCAGAAAAATGGACAGTATGGATAGCGGTGTCAAGGACTTGATGGGCAGTATGGGCCTTGGAGGTTTGGTAGAACAGTTAGGTGAATTGAAATTAGGAGAGTTGCTTGGTATGTTCACTTCTGGTATTGATGAAGCTATTGCTATCTCAAAGGTGACCCAGTTTGTCTCTTCCAGATTTCTTGGATGCCTCTATAGGGAAAATAATAATGTTAAAGAAAAAGTTGGCATTAATAATTGATGCAATCAAATCTCTGTTTGGTCAAGCTCGGGAAGGTCGTGAAAGTGCTACTGACAAATTTGAGAAACTCCCTTTGTGAAATAACATGATCAATAGCCCAAATTGGATAGAAGAAATCGTCGAAGGACGCACATTGAGAGCCCACTAGCAGGCTGCGCAACATTACAATAATACAGAGAAGACAACAGTGCTTGATACTCCCCCCTTCTAGGCAACCTACCAATGCCATCCTCAAGACTCGATTCAACTGGACTATGTATCAAAACATTTGTAATGAATCAGAGTTCAATGAAGAGACGTCATGTCGAGAAACTCTGGAAGAAGCTGGGGTGAAAGGAGAGATTGAGTGTTGTCTCAAATTCCTCATCTGAATTTCCTGATGAATCTTTCTCAGATTCTTTTTCACAGTTTTTAGATGAGGAACATTCACAATAGTGTACAGAAAATTCAGAGTGTGACAATGAGCGTCCAATAAGTATAATAGAGGATGTTCCCCTTCTAACTGAAGAAAGGCATACGAGTATGGTTTCAAAGATCGTTTATTTCTCTTTTGGATCTGGTATGGCCCATGTATCATCGAGATTTTTGGCACAACATCATCAAACATTGATTCCCCCGTATGTCTCATATCAAACCCTATCTTCACAATAGAAGAAATGTAAACATTGGCCGCAGTTCCATATACATTGGCAAGCATTAACTATGTATCCAACATCTCAAGCACAACTCGATTCAAGAAAGTTGGTGGAGTTGTTCGGGCTGCAGTGATAGACATCTGGATATTTCCATATGGCTATTTGGAAGAAATAGTAATTGGAACATTCAAGACTATCAAATATTCAACGAAGGTTGCAGCGATCTCAAAGAGGTAATAAACTACTGCTATAATAGCCCACCCATACACATCACAGAGTCTGGTGAGATTTTACATCGGCGATGAGAAATGTCTCAGGTCGTGTTGGACGCACTGCATCATCTCTGTGTCGTTACAAAGATTCAATGATTATGATAGACAGAATGTCTCATGGTCAGAACTACACTTAGAGGAGATGGATGAAGAGCCAAATGCAGATAAAAAAACCATATTAGTGCAAAATACCAAGACTTACATGCTACTCATTCTACTTGTGATTTATTCTCAAAATTGATTTGTTTGAAAGAATTCAAGCATTTGTTAAACAACATCAACTAATATCTCTTTCACAAACAAAAATCGATAGGTGAAAAGAAAGAGCAATAATAAAATCTATCAATTATTTTTATGGTAAAGATAACAAAATATATTTTACCCAGGAAGTTCTAGATCGTACAGGATTTTAGTTTGTTAAACTGACACCAACCCTAACCATTGGAACTTCCTCAAACAATATTAAACATGCATCCTACAACCAACTTAAGGGAGGAAAGTTTTAGAGGAGAAAATTATGACAGAGGTATGCTTGGAGCAGTGAGGTTTTTATTTTTAACTCATCATCCATCGTTCACTTTCAGTAGGGATTGACAAGTTTGTTGGCAGCAGGGGGTCTTGCGAAGCAGCGAATTGACGAAGCGAGGATGAGCTTCGCTGGGTTTTATAAGGTGAAATTCTTTCTTGTCAGTTTGTTGTATTTAAGCCTGATTTTATTTCAGCGCTAATCACTTTCTGATGTGCAGCTCCTCCCCTTGTGTTAACACCACCATCGCTCCATCCCATTTTGGCTAAGCTTTCTTCTTTCTTTTTGCTCTTGGTATTTCTATTATAACCTTGTTCTAGAATGGCTAAAGACCATATACCTGGCCCAAGTCTAAGCAGAGATTTGTAATTTCGGAACTCCATGAATTGTATGAGGAGAAATTTTAACTTGGAATAAAAATCCTTACGCTTTAAATTTATTTCTTATTTGTTTTCTATTAAATCTTAGTCTTCTCTATCTTTATTAATCCAATACCTTAAATCCAAACTAAAACAAAAAAATCAAAAGAAAAATAATAAACTATGTATATAATAATATAAATTATTGTAACACTATGTATATAATTTCCTCTCATTTTACTTCTTGGTACTAACTTTTGTTATCCTTCTTGATTCATTTGTTTAGCTTTATGTTGTAGTTCATCTTGTTTAAAAAAAAAAAAAAAGAGAGAGAGAGAGTTATGAAAATACCAATCCTTTACAATATTTTATAATTAATGTTTCATAATTAATTTTTAATAGTTATTAAATCAATTTCTTGTTTATTAAATTACTCTTTTAATTAACCATTTGGGAATTAACTTTCTCTAACTTTTGATTAGATTTGCTTTAGCTACTTTTTGTTGAAATAAATACAAAACAAAAGACTTTTCATTTTTAATTTTATTGTTGTCTTTTCTTTAGTAAATTAAATTTTGTTATTTCAAATGTACAAACACCCACATAAAAGCAATAAAATTACAAATCGCATAAAAATCAAATATTGTTAAAAAGGTAAAATACAAGGTGAAGGACTCACGCTTGGACTGAAGGTTAGAGGATATTTAGCCTGGAGCTCAATGTGTCTTCTTGTCTAGGGCTTTAAGCCTAGGGTGATATTCCTGTCTCTTCCCGCCTAGCCCCACGGGAGGTTGAAATGTTGGTGTTGGGGACTCTCTAGTCCCTTGAAATCAACAATGAGTAATTGAGTTTCCAACTCACCATGGTGGAATGCCTAACAAAGAAATGTGGTATTCTGGAATCAATTCAAGGATGCATTGTGTCGATGTGACCATGGGTATA
This sequence comes from Picea engelmannii, assembly GCA_009831015.1. Taxonomy (NCBI): domain Eukaryota; kingdom Viridiplantae; phylum Streptophyta; class Pinopsida; order Pinales; family Pinaceae; genus Picea; species Picea engelmannii. The sequence goes on from ML782435.1 coordinate 997,273, forward strand.
GACACAATATTTTAATTTATTGGTAATGTTTGATTATATCATGAAAGGATTTGTATGCTAGATAATTCATGTGTATGGAATGATAGTTTCTTCCATTTGATAGGATTTATAGACAAGAGCGATTTAATTTCTAGTATGCACAAAACTAAGATCATTTGTGAGCCATTGAAAGTGTGTGTGGAAAGCATAATGTGCATGAAATACTAACAACCTGTTTGGCTAAATGAAGGTTGATAATTGCAGGAAGGATGCTCTTGGAGATGGTAGCAGTGTAAGTCCATAAGGAAGGCCAATGTCTATAGCTACAAGAGACAAACTATTATTAAAAGCAGATCTCATACTTGTGATATTTAAGTTCCTATATGGAACAAATCTGAAAATTGATAAATGGAACTTGAAAATCTATGGGGAGCATATTTGAATATTTCTTATTAAAATTGATGATAGTATCTCATGAATTATTGTATGTATGTGATACAGATGACAGATTTTTCCTGAAAACATAGATGATGGTTTTTGAACTGGAAAGCACGGTAAAGAGGTTGTTGTTGTGACACCAAAACCCTATGATGTTCCATGATCGCCAGTGAAATATGATATATTATGTTAGATCAAGATAGAGGGACGCTTTGGCTATAAGACTCTGTAAGTATTTATACTCTTCATGTGTGAAGAAACATTGGCAAGATGGATCACCCGAGGAACTATGTAGCAGAGAAGGGGATACTCGAGCTTGGAGGGTGAGTGATTGCAAGGAAGAGGAGACTTGAGTGAAAGACAAGATAGTTGAGATCATGAGAACATTGGGTATGCCTAAGAAAATAATGAGTTGAAATCTAACTGTGGCATCCATATGGATGTGGATCCATGATCAAACATATAAGTATCATTCCTAAAATCATATTTTATCTTGATTTATGAACATCAATGAACGTTTACGCATAAAATTGTTTATGATGTGAATGTTAATGGTAATTGTTGTAGGCATAATGCTAAAATTCCAAAAGTTTGGAATTGGACCAAAATGTGAAGAGAAGGAAAATATTGAAGCAGTTGAGGGATGAAGACTTGGGAGGTCTTGTTGAGACAAAGAAGAACACCAAGGATGGTGTCCCTTTTAAGGGGGAGCAGATTTAACACCCCCATTTTTATTCCCTGGTTAAATTTTAATTAATTATGTTTAGTGATGATTTTATCTCAACACGGATATATTATTGCCATGCCATGGCATGTGAACATTGTAAATGTATTATTGTTCAATAAAAGAAAATCAAACCAGTTGACTAAAGGATGAAGCATTATTATTGTCCATGATACCATGAGAGGGTATAGTGATTGGGCCTAGAGGGGGTTCATCATGATAAATAAATTCAAGCCACTTTTCTAAATTATTTTTGGGAATAACCAGTTATTTCCTTTTTCCCAAATTCAAAAAAAATCAGTTAATGAAGGGGGTTGGTAGTTGAGAAACCAACCACCCATAATGAATGGAAGTATAGAGAACTGAAAAGGACAACTGAAGACTATCAATCAGGTTACAACAAGTACCCATCTCAATCCCCATGATTAACCCACAATGGGTAACCAACGCTAACCCAATCAACGTATCCCACTTTCATCTTGAGGCCCATATCATCCCCCTCTTAGCTTGGATCCCTTCTTATTGTGCTCATCATTCAATCTCCTTACAATTCTCAATGACTAAAATATCCACACATATATAAACAACTAGTCATCGATTTCATGTCTCAATCCCCTCTCACCAACGCTAACCCGATCAACGTATCCCACTTTCGTCTTAAGGCCTATATCATCCCCCTTCCAGCTCGGATCCCTTCTTACTATGCTCATCATCCAATCTCCTTACAATTCTCAATGACTAAAATATCCACACATATATAAACAATTAGTCATCGATTTCCTATCTCACCTGATCCACTCTAGGCTACATTCATAATCTTTGAATACAATGGCTTCCCAAATGGGACAATATTGAGCCCCTAAATTAGGCATATGCAATTACAACACAACTACAGGAATCCAGACCTATGATTCAATTCTACTACACAAGGTATATGAGATACTTATCTGTTACCAGTTATGAACAGCCAATTGACTGTGAGTGATCTCCTTTCCACCTAACCATAGGATCTACAAGCTCAGTCACTTCGGCAGCTGGACACCCTCGTTTCAAGCCATGATACCACCAAGGAGTTATCTACGCTCACCTCTCCTAGCTCAAGATTCTTTGAGGTTTATCATATGCCTCTCTAGCATCAAGCTCTTGGCCCCTCAAATCAAGATATGTTCTTGGTTTCTGAGTCCAATCCTACGACCATTTTCTTCCTCTCAGAGTTCTCCTCCCCTCATGTGTTCCTTGCATGTAATCTCCTTCGAAGGTTCTCGACCTGTCCCCCTTCCTTCTGTCAGAAGGCACCCATGGGTCAGTCATGGGAACTCGTTAGGTCTTTTCCTGTTGTCCTCTGGCTGAAAGCTTATGTCACCTCAAGCAGCCCCCCCATACTTCCATTCATTGAGGGTGGTTGGTTTTTCAACCACCAGTCCTTCCTTATTAACTGATTTTTCCTTAAAATCAAAGTGAAGGGAAGTGATTGAATATTTCCAAATTAATTCTTCATCGAGGAGGCTTGTGTTCTTCTAGTCTAATAGAATATTCCCTTATTCCTCTAGTGGTATCATGGAATGTACTCAAGGATTCACCCCACTGTCAGTTTTTGGCATTCCTAATCAAACAAAATACATTAACAATGTTTATATTTCATTGCATGGAAAACATCAATTATGATTAATTACAATTTGGGGAAACAGGGGGTGTTACAATCCCCTCCCTCTTCAAGGAACATTGTCCTCAGTGTTCTTCTCAGCAACACATGTCATGCATTGTCTTTCAACTGCTTTAGAAATGTAGTTCCTCTTCTTGTTAAGGTCCTTTCTAGACTCTTGGCATTTAACACCTGCCTACAACCATCTCATACAATAAGCATTTTAATCTCACAATTTCTCACAATTTCATGCATAAACATTTTATCACTATTCATAATTCAAGAGGAACAATTTACATATCAGCACAATACTTATCTATGCAATTTTATGGATCCACGTCTGATTAGCTATCTTGATAACTTGGCTCACTACTTTCCTTGGCATACCCATTGTGTGCATGATCCCAGTCAACAAATGAAAAAAATTTAAAGACTCCATCAAGTTCTTTCACATGAGCTATCAAAATCTCCCCTTCATTGCGATCACTCACTCTCTAAGCTCAAGCTCAGGCATCCCCTTATCTACTATACAGTCCCTCGGGCAATCCAACTTGTCTGCCAAGACTTTCTCTCACAATAAGATTTTTAGAGGCTTCGATGAGTCTTACAGTTGAGGCAACCCTCATGCTTTCTCTGTCGAGGTGTCTCTTCGGCCCGTGTTACCACAACACAACATTCTTATGGTGATCATGACTTATCACAAAGTTCTCTTGTCACAAGATTGGCCCTCTTCCCTGCTTTCTTATTTGACAACCACCATTTTTCCTCCCTAGACAGATCTTTCATCTCACCTGTGTTTATATGCATACAAAATTTTGCGAGATATTTTCATTAATTCAATCAAAAAAAAATTCAAATCTGTTACCCGCGGATTTTTAAATTTCACAATTTCATTTCATTTTAGATATGTTCCATATTGGAACCATAGTTCACAAGCATAAGATTTCCTTCACATAAAATTTTGGCTCTTTACAATCAGCGATCATTGGTCTTCCTCACAGGCCTGCAATATTTCATTTTCCAAGACCCTCCTTCCTAAAATTCAATCTTTACACAGCCAAACAAATTGTTAGTTTCTCATGCATGTATATTCTCATTGCAAATTTACAATGACATCACAAACAATTCTTAATTTGTGTAGTCTAACAGTTGCATCACCTTTATCTAAAATAAAATAAAAAAGGAAACATCATTCCTTGCATATGCATCATTTTAGCATACCAAAAGTTTCCAATACAATTCATCATTAAATGAATTTAATCAATGTGTCAATGCCCATGGCCACATTCACGCACAATGTACCCTTGCATTGGTTTTAGATTATTACTATTCATGTTAGGCAGTCTTGCCATGGTGTGTTGGAACTCATCCAACCTCTCACCATATGGATTTCCTATCCACATTCATTATTACAGCAATGATGTTCTTCCTGCTTTGAGTTGATCATAGCCTCAACTCAACACACAAGAATCTGAAGGTTTCTCATGAATGCATTTAAGCATTCTCTCTTCACTAGTATCAAAGGTGCCAATGTTCATGGCCATCCAATTCCTCTTTATACCATTATTACAACTATGTAAAATATTGTAAGGTCCTACTTCCCTATTGGGCAGTCCATTGTCTGCCCTCTAATGCAAACATGCATTTCCTCAATGTATTCAATCAACGTGCTACTTATGAGAAATTTTGTTCACAATCATTCATGTTGGGTCAATGCATTCATGACACATATGTTCATGAAATTTATTGCAAGGATCTTAATCATCCTTGGCTATCAGGGTTCATACCTCTCATCATTCAGGTTCTTCTTCCTGGATCTTGGATTGCTCGGGTATCAATGGCATATAATAGCCATTCAAAATCATTTTCATATCATTGAAATAATAAAATATTTTGGAAGGGATTCTTACCCAAACCCTTTGAAACCTTATGCCACATAGGCATGAACACTTTTATACATGTTATGGTTGCCAACACCTTCTCTAATATTACCTCATCAGTGGTGCTTCATGGGGATTCCTAAGTCCCTTCAACATTCTTTTCTATCATCAATCTTTTTGTAATTATCCTCTACCTGAGGTTGTCCATCATTGGAAGTTGTCTTCCCCAACAACTCTAATATTGTCCCGCATATAACATACATCATCACGTTCATAATCATATTAGTTAACATGTAAAATAAAAAAGTATGTATCATATCATTGAAATCATTAAAGCATTTTCAAATATGCCCCAACATTTCGCTATGCACTCTATCACATTATCCTCAATGTTCTCCTGAGCGTAAACATAAAAATATTTTAGTTGTCTTTATAATCATGCATCTATCAACATTCTCATGCCAAAACACTTACATGCATCAACATATCAGTTTCTCATCCCAGAGAAACACCATAAACAACACAAAAGGAGTTAAGGGACTCTTCCCTTTTTCCAACTCCTTCTATACATCCTGAAACTTTCAACCCAACTGAGTTATTTCTAAGGCCTCATTTCCTTTACTTAACATGACTCAATCAAGCCTATTCATTTAAATACACTTATTATCTTACTTTCCTTTCACCATTTGTACTCATTTTCACAACTGTTCTTTTAAAGCATACAACTTTGTCTCATTATTTAGAGTTTTAGAGGGAGAAAAGTATTAATCATTTTCTCCCTTTTTTTGCTAATGAAATCTATCCCTCCTGGGATCTTCCTGCTCTCTTCCTTGATCAGTCTCAATCAAGTTCATCTTGACCTTTCTGGATAAATCAACATGCTACAATAGCAAGCTTTTAGTTCACAATGAATTATGAACCTGTGCATTCTACACATTACCATTAGAGATCAAGATGGTCAACATTCATTTGCGTATCTTTCACTCATGAACGATATTTTAAAATGTAATCAAGGATTCTTGTACCAATATACTTTGTAGTCTATTATCTAATTTTCCAATAGTCATTAAGATTTTGACTATGTTCTCCTGACAGAGTTCTCACACAATTTTTCTACATGGAACTGTCTCATCATGCAACTTCCTTGTTGCATATTCATCACTATCTAAGATGACCTCAACCTTGAATCAGCTTCAGCTTTGTCATTTCGGATTCTTTCCCAATATTCCATAAGGAATATAAGCTTGCATTCTTATTATGCATTTTAGATTCACATTTAAATAAGCACCATTATGTTAACAGTTCACTTTCAATTTGTGTTTTCATGTACTTAATCACGTGCATTATCATGTTGTGTGTGTCCACCACTAGTACACTCCACAGTTTCCACATCGCATGTCAATTTAAATCATTTCACTCATGGTTGTTCACAATCATTTACAT
>ML782436.1:15216-30160 GCA_009831015.1 Picea engelmannii
TGAATGCTCTCATGCTTTATTGAAGAAGTGATATTAATCTTTTGCATTTATTGAGCCATCATTGACTTCGTCAATAATAGCACTTAATCATTTGCTCATATATGTATGATAGAGATAGTCATTGATTTCATGAAGTACTAACCAACTGCAAGCACATACTTTAGTTGTATTTTGTTTTGTCTCGCAAACAGGTGCATTCATCAGTGGATATTCTTATTTGACTATCTTACTTGGGCAGCAATCTGTGGAAGGGGTTTTCCTTAACTTGGCCTTTATCCTTTAGCCTTCCTTTGACTCAGATTGCCTTAGGGACGTCCCCCTTGGACTTGCCCTCCTAAATAGAAAGAGCCCCCCATCGAGGTGACAGTGGGTGGGGAAGCTCCTGTTACGCCGGTTTCAAGCCCTGACTCAAGCCCTTTGGACCTTTCCTACAAACCGTGCAATAACAGGTATTATGAAGTAGTTCATAGTATTATTTTATCTTTCACATTACTCTATTGCCATATCTCACACGGTGCTTAAGTTTTGCAGATTTTGCTTCTAAGGTAGTGGTTGGAAGAGCCTCAACAAGGAGGTTTTCAACCCATATCTTCTTACACTCCTTACTTCTATTTTAGATCTGATTTATTTCTGTTCCATTTCATCATAGATTGTTGTAGCTAACCCTCTTGGATAGGTCAAAATATTTTCATTTTAACTTGGAGATTTTTATGTAAAAAAATTCTATGTAAAAACAAAAAAAATTTAACGTTTTTTGTGTTGTGCAGCATTTCCAGCAAGCATTTGTTTGCTGGTTTTTGCAGATTCTTACCAGGGACAAGGGGAAACGCTGCCGAAATCCACTCTCACAACACCCCCAAAAGGCTCCATCAAGTTGGTAACGAATCATTTTATTTCTCTCTTTGTTTCTATCATTGTAGCAAGCCCCCGGGAAGTTCCCTTGAGGCTTGCATTCTACTTTTCATTTTCAGCCATTGTAATCTATTTTCTGTAAGTAGTTAGTTGCCTACGCCTTGGGAGAGTGATTGGCCCAGCCAACCCCCCAATATCGTTGGGCTAGTTTAGTTTTCATTTTAGCAAGTTCTTTATTTATTTCCCCACTTGTCATTAGGACAAGGTTGTATGGTAGGCTTGTCTAATAATCATATTCATTTTATTTTTCCAACCCTCTTTGACCAACATTGGTAGGCTTGCCTCCACCTTGGTCATTGTGAGTGGTTTGCTCTAATCTTTAAGTTTTGCTAAATGCTAGTTGCCTACACCTTGGGAGAGTAATCCCCAAAATCGTGAGGCTAAAGGAGAATATTTTGATGATCTACATGCTATCATGGACTAAAATTATCTAGAGTAGTCATCACATCTAAGATTTCATTTCTTTCATGTTATCTACTTTACATATGCTTATCATGTTTTATGGTTTAATGCTTTAGAAGCTCTCTTAAATGGTATAATTCATCTTTTCTTAAGTCATTTTGCCATCTATCTTTTCAAGCATATGTGATCAATTGATGGTTTAGGATCTTAATCTTAGCTTTGCCAAGTATTTCCTTTTAAGCATATCTTATTCAATGGGTTAACACACATGTGGATGAATGATTAAAATCTTAAAGTTTTATTCTTGTTATCATTCAGCAAGTTGTTCTTGCCTTTTTCTTTTGGCAAAGTATTATGTCATGATGATGAATGGGATGCTATGTTAATGGTCTTTATTTTATGAGCTTTACATTCATGTTATCTTGAGTTTATGGGCTAAATATTTACATTATTAGCACTTCATTTCAAGCAATTTTAGTTTCGGTTTTGGGCCTAAATCACAATTTTCGGACCCCTAAAATACTCCTAAAACACTTCAAACACACCTAAAGACTCACCCGCGAGTCATAACAATCTTTTAGACACTTAGGATAGCCTAATTCAGCCATCTCCACCATCTAAAACGGGTTTGAGGAAAACAACGGAAGGAAGTGGTGGGGGACCGTCCCGTGATGCTCCAGGAGGGTGTCCTTTCCGGGAAGTACTCTTACTGTCAGGGCTGACCGTGGAAGCTGGGGTGGGCCTCGTTGCCTTACTATCTTGAGCACCCGGCAGTCATTTGGCCAAGGGAGGAGGAAGCTTAAGGCTCCAAACATAGTTAGGGGGAGGGACAATAAAATTTACTTAATTTTTAAGAAACTCTTAATCACCTAGTTGCATAGACAATCCATGTGTGTTGGGGGATCTTAGATGAATGTTTAGGAACACACTTTGCAAGTACTTCATATCTTTAAATCTTAATTGCAATCTTATGGTTTGTCTCTCTAAATATCTTAAGTCTTTATGAGCATTTGAGTTTAAAAGTTTATATATCTTTATTTATTTGCTCTTTTGTGGTGTGATTCAAGAAGGAGTTGAGTATCCCACTTGGGGAAGCATCATCTTCTTGAATCTTGAGTGCTTTAATGGTTGCCATTGAAAAGCAGTCCAATAGAGTAAGTGTTATTGGGGCATGCTTGGCTTATGTGATTGATCTCATTTTGAATATCTCCTAAACTTTCATATTTTGTATCTTTTGTATCATTTTGTAATATTTATCTTTCATTGTATAAATAGTTGCAATCTTTAGTTTGTGGGATAGTTTCAACCTATTTTACTTGTAAACATTTTGTAATTGAACACCCTCAAACTTAGTTGACCCCTTGCCCAACCTTAGGCACTAGTCATAGTTGACTTGGGGAAAGGGTTGATTGTCATCTAGATAAACTTGCACTTTGCATTTGCTGCCTTAGCATCTTAGGCTAGTTTTTCCCAAAGCCTTTTAACAAATTAAAACCAACTCCTAGAACATAAACGTTAAATCAAATCTGGTAACTAGGGTCTACCCCCCTTGGCTTCCCTAGGAGTAAGCCTAGAAGGAAGAGGTTCCAGTCAAGGTGACAGTGTGGACTGTGAACCTAGGCATTGTGCCTCCAAGGACACACTAAGTGAGCTGGACTTTKCTCACGTTTGCAAGTGTGTATTAGGACGGCAACAGTAAGTATGACAGGAGCGAATGATAACTTTTCAGAAATCCCCCCAGTGGCAACTCAAAACTTATGGGCACAGGCTTACTAGGGCATCCTGTCATTCCCCCTAGACATCAAGTAGATAAGTATAAGATCCAAGCACCCGTTACAAACAAAAAGAACTAGATGCACATATTCAAAGGTTTTGAAGATCAGAGCGACACATACCATGATACCCGGACTCATTACCTCATGGAGCAAGAACCATCTCTAATACAGGACCAAGCCGAGGTGATGGATGTTGTTGTTGTTGACAAAGTGGAGGCACTGAAAGGAAGAAAAGATGGGCCCTCCAGGGCCATGCTCAAGTCGATCTGGCTCTCGGTACTCCATGTCTAGGACCTATGGGCCTCAAGACATAATCTCCTTAGTTATCCCTAAAAGTGGGGGATAACATCTAGCTCCAACTCGGGGACATGTGCTCACCGTAGAGCGCATGAGAACCTCAGCATCTCTGGCATAACCTGTTAACCCGCTTGATCTCAATAGCAACTATCAGTAATCATTTGGGGTGGTGATATCACCCCCAACTCATATGTATATAAAACTGAAACAAAAGCTATCATATGTACAAGTGTGAAAGCAAACTACTCTAGTATGCAATGCAAATGGTATATACAATGAATGCAAATGCCTACTTACCTGTACTTACCTGTTGGCTGGATGTTAGGTGTAGTTAAACGACCAGTGAAACCAATCCAGCAATGTCCCACAATACTTGCCTTTGTGCTTCATCATAAACCAAAACAATGATAAGTTAAGCACAAAAATAACATGGGTTAGAAAGTGTATCATATCATTGAAAACCATAAAGTCTAACTCATGAAGACGGGTAGGAGGGATAAAATCATGCCAAGTCAATCTCTAAGGAAAGTGCTCAATCCACTTCACGATGGGATCATGAAAAGTCAAAGGTTCAGAAAACTGACTCAAAAGGTCTTAAAGCTGGCTACCTAGTACATTCTCAAGATCCGACACCCTCGGAGGGATCGACAAGGATCTAATAGATGATTGGAAAACTTTCAAGGGAAAGTCAAAAAACTAAGATAACAGACTCAAACTTGTAGTATTCAAACAACCCTTGGACTCTAGGGTTTGCCCCAGAGGAAACTCAAAATCAAAGACATACTTCCCAACTACACCTCTATAGACACAACAAAGTAAAGTAATCAGAGGTGGTTGGGGAGAGTAGTGGCAACGGTCCTTCTTTGAGCAAACAATATCCTTACTCCTATCAAGACCTGAGCACAGTGGTGGTTGAAAATCAGCTTCATGGAAAGGACCCATGTGCTCAGAGGAGTACTCATCAAAGTCCTCAAGGTATGACCGAAAATCATCAAGAACATACGGGACTAGGTCAACCTTGGGTGTTTGGAAAGCATCGGTAATCATATCATCTCCTTGCTACCACTGGTCAAAATCAAAAGTATCATGTTGTGATAACTGTGAAGGCAACACTTGGAAATTATTCTCAATGTTGTAAATGGGGTCCATATCATAAACAACTACATCCCATCTACGTCTTCCAACATGTATGAACTCATTAATATCAACTATGTCAGTATCAGTATCATAACATGGAGGATTCAAAAATTTCAAAGGCTCATCCATTTCCTCCTCACTTCCCAAATCATAACGTAAAAAATCATTAATATTTTGGAGAGGAGGGTAACTTCCCGTGCTTGTTTCTTCTTGTCGTGCAGGAGCTTTGAGGACTTGGGTGTCTTCAACATGTGTCATTGTTTCATCCTCATGAACTGCCCCTTCATCTTCAATTGTATAGCAAGGAAGATCTACTTCTTTGAGGGAATCCATTCCTCCTTCACTCTCTGAATCATGGAACAACATGCTGAAAAGGAAAGCAACTAGCCTCATCGTCTTGTTGTTGTGCAGGGGGGAAAGGTTCGTGGATGGCTTTGTCAGAGGGAGGAGCACAGGTTGATACTTCATCATTTTGCTTGGGTTCCAGCTCCTCAACCATGTCTTCATTGTGCTGGTTAAAAACTTGTTCCCTTCTTTCTTGTGAATTTTCAGTAAAGATCTCAAGGGAAACTAATCTCGCCAAACTAAAGGCATCTAGGGTAAAGGGATGTCCTTCCCTGAACAAGGAGATATTTGCCTCAATTTTTATAGCCATGTTATAAGCTTCTGTGAGTGTTTTTGGACCCTTTTTATTGAGGAGGAAGCTCAAATGCCCCAAAAGTGCATTGGTATAGAGATACACGAGGTACTTGTCTTCAGGACAATGGCTTCTAGGAATTTGCTATAGCAACTTCTGAAACCTAACCCCGAAATCCCTGACAGTCTCATCCTCAGTTTGTCTTATGTATTCGAGTCCTTTAAGTAATAATTGGATATCTTCCAATTTTATGCCCCAACTCATGAGAAAGGTTTCTTCTAACTGGTCCATAGATGTGATGCTAGCAGCTGGAAGATTATCATACCATCTTCTAGCATTTCCATGCAAAGTGGCAGAGAAAAGATTCATTACCAAGTCTTCTACATCATCACTGATAGGGTGGAGTTGAAAGAAAGCCGAAAAATTACTCATGTGATAGTCGGGTCTTTCCCCATCACTACCAGTGAATCTAGGGAGCCACTTTTCGTACTTAGGGGGCATTTGTCGAGGGTATCCTGGGATTTTACTCATGTCCAAAGGTGTGAAGTTTCCAAGGTCCCATTGATAAGTCATATTTGGCTTCGTCGTCAGTGGAGTCGCCAGATAATTTTCTTGAAATTATCAAAGAAATAAGGGAATCACCCTTAATGGAGTCGTCGGGTAAGCTTTGTAAGATAAAGACTCTTGAGGAAAGGCTTACCGAAAAAGTGTCATCTTTGAGGAGAATTGACTCAGTGTTCCCCGACAACGGTGCCAAAATGTTATCGCACAGTTTGTAGTTAAGGTACAAGACGAATGGAAAAAAGGCAAACTGGCGAAATTGTGACTATCCCACCACTGTCACCTCAATGGGATAGCTCTTTCTGTTTAGGGAGGTAAGGCCCAGGGGAGAGGTCCCTGGTGACCTGGGGTTTTGAGAAGGCAAAGGCTTAAAAGGCTAAGTGATAATTTCCCCCTCACAAGTCACCACCGATCAGAAAGTCCCGGCTAACTAGCCAATAAAGATAAGTAAAAACCAAAAAGGTGTACCTGCCCGAGACAAAGCAACAAAGAAACTATGCATATGCAAGATCACTTGCTTGGTTAGTACTTCGTATAATCATGGACTTCTGATATAAAGCAATTGATAAACAATATTGATGAAGCTAGTCAACGATGTACAATAGCAATGATTATAATATATATCACTTCACAATAAATGCTAGTGGCAATCAATGTAACAATATCAACACTAGAAACAACGCCTTAGCCAAACATTCAATTGCCTTAAAGATAAAATAAATACTGCATAGAGATGTTTATAGCATGAATAGATGACGGCAGCAATAGGGTTAGTGATTGTTAGTCTAGGCTAGGGTTAGAAGGATTAGTAGTTGTTCAAAGTATTTGGTTGTTTGAAGTTGTGACCAAGGTACTCAAACAATGGAGGTCTTAGATCAGTGCTTTATTAGGGAAAATGGAGTCAAAAAGGGCTACAAATGTTGAAGGGTCGTGATGATAGTGATGGGGCTAGAGACAAGAGGGTTTGATGTTGAAGTGTTGTTAAAGCAAGGCTTCAACAAGTCAAACACTAAGGGAGACGGCTCACTAAGGTGTAGATGACCTAGGCATTAGTGCGTCTTCCTCCTCTAGCTCAAAAGACAAATTTAAACGGCTAGCTTGAGCAAGAAATGATATGGCTAAAGACAAGAGGGTTAAATGTTGAGGTGTTGCTAAAGCAATGCCTCACAATGAAACCCTAGAGGAGAAAGGCTCACTAAGGTGTAGATACCCTAGGCCTTAGTGCTTTCTCCTCCTTCAGCTCATTGACAAGAATAAAATAGCTAGCTTGAGTGATAGATGTTATGGCTAAGGACAAGAGAGTTTGATGATGAAGTGTTGCTATGGCAAGGCTTCACCAATCAAACCCTAGGGAAAACGGCTCACTAAGGTGTAGAAACCCTAGGCCTTAGTGTGTTTTCTCCTTCCTTGGCTCAAAGACAAGAATAAAAACGGCTAGGCTAGAAGAATAGGATTAGAATGTTGCTATGGCAAGGCTCTATCTAACTTCAGCAAAATCAAATGGCTCTTTAACTTAGTAGGGACATGAGACAAGGACACCAACATGTGCTTGTCACCTAGGGTTTAATTCAACAAATTATAATAACAAAATGTAAGTAAATAGTACCATAACCATTCAATAAAGAAGTGTTGCAGAAATTCACTTACATAAACCAAGAATTCATGTATCCAAACCCTAGTTGTAAACCTTCCACCAAGAGAAATGCCAAAAATAGCCAAGAAAAGTCTCCTTCAACAAGTGCACATCAATTTTCAGCCAAAAACCCTAAATGAAGGCGCAAATTTCAGACCTCACTAATGTGTCAATGAAAGATGATCAAAATATGAGAGTTAAAACCCTCAATATATACCATACTAATGTCCTTAATTAAATTTTAGGTCATCAAAAGGCCTACAAGGCCAAAATACACAATAATAATGTTTTACATTAAAATGTCATAATGAAACCCTAATCAAGCAAATGATGAGGACGTCATGCCCTTTTAGGGTGACATTATCCCTTTCTAGGGAAAACGTAGCCTTTTGGATAAAAACGTTAGCCCTCCTTGGGCCTCTAGAAGCTGCCACACGTGTCAATCCTGCCACAACTGCCTCCCAAAACGTCCATAATGTTGGATGACGTTATAGGCATAATGGGTGACGTCCTGGGCCTTCCAAGGCCAACGTTCCAATAAAAAGAGCACAACCCCCTTAGGTAAGGCTCTATCAGGGTGCCTCTGTGGAACGTCCTCCTCTTCTCTGGTGCAAACACCTATGTCCTGTCTCTACCCCCTGCTGGGGTCTCAGCATCCATCTGGTGGGCTCTTCAGCCCCATGGAGGTCCGAACTAATCATCTCCCCATGTGTACCTGTCCAATGTGGTACCTGCCCGTCGGGTATGATCCTGCACATCAACAGATACGCCCTCCATGGGCTCATAATTCACAGGGATCATAGCAATGTCAATCACATCTAATCCTCAATTTTATTAAACATGTGCATAAAACCCTTTCTACCCAGTCAAATGCTCAAAGACATTATACAAATCTGCAAGGCCAGTTTGGAGGAAGTGACAGGGCGTCCCTTTAGGCTAGTGTCCACTAGAAAAGGGATGTTTCCGGAAGAGATCAAATCCAAATCATGTAAATGGGTGAGATGGATAAGGGATGTCCTGACAAGGGTGCAATGAAAGCAAGGAAATGCAAGACTTACCTGTGGGTGCCTTTGTAGAAGGCAAGCTGCACCTGTCTTGGATGCAAATGTTTCCAAGCCCATTCATTCCTTTTTATTCTTTATTCTTTTATTGCTTTTTTCTTCAAGAAGCTAATCAGGGGACACTGCCCTGGTGTGGTGGCCAGTGGTGGCAATGTTACCCACAAGTACTTTCACGGAAATGAGAAGGTTGGCTCGTGATGAGACCCCCTTTCTCTTGGCCATGCAACCAAGAGCCACTACCCTGGCATGGTAACCAGCTGCTAGTAGTGTCATACCGCTAAGTGCCCATGGACCTAATAGGTTGGCTCGTGATGAGACCCCCTATCCTCTGACTAGGTCTTGTTTTATTATTTTTTATGGGTCCCTCTTGTTTCTTGCTAAGAAGCTTTTTACTACTTTCTCGGGGATCCCTGGGTGAAGCATCTCGAGGTTTTATTTTTAGGCTTTTATCTTGTCCCAACTGCTTTTACCTTCTGGGCCTTTAGCCCCTTCTTCCCACAAGGCAAGGTGAAACCCTTAAATGATTGGCCAACCCAATGCCCGGACCAATGTAATGGGACAGATGAGCAGGAAGCAAGATGGAAAGTGGTAAGTATGACGGAAGCGGACGATGACTTTTCAGAAATCCCCCCAGTGGCATCTCAAAACTTATGGGCACAGGCTTACTAGGGCATCCTGTCATTCCCCCCAAACGTGGTCAAGTGGATAAGTATAAGATCCAAGCACCTGTTACAAACAAAAAGAACTAGATGCACATATTCAAAGGTTTCGAAGATCAGAGTGACACATACCATGATACCCGGACTCATTACCTCATGGAGCAAGAACCATCTCTGATACAGGACCAAACCGAGGTGATGGATGTTTTTGCTGCTGACAAAGTGGAGGCGCTGAAAGGAAGAAAAGATGGGCCATGCTCAAGTCGATCTGGCTCTCGGTACTCCATGTCTAGGACCTGTGGGCCTCGAGACATAATATCCTTAGTTATCCCTAAAAGTGGGGGATAACAAGAAGCATGCTTAATTAAATATTCAAGCTTGTCAAGTTTCCTACTGATTCTATGGAAGAGATCAGAAAATACCTCTTCTATCCTTGAAAACAGTGTTCACAACTCACTCTTCATGGAAAACATATTGCTACTGAATATATGGATGATTGTTCTTCTGAACCTCCATACACTAGGAGGATTAAATGGCAAATGACATGATAGACAGGTAAAAAAAACATTCGCAAGCTATGAATATTACCCATGGCTATATTTGTACGAATCAAAACCAGCCTCTTGGATTTCGTAAATGATACATTTTCCTTATAAGTTTTTCCATTTCCAGGGATAAATAATAAAACTGCATAAAACACACACTAAAGATTAATAACTACTATTGCTCTATCGTAACAACAAATGATATTGTGTTAAGGAAGCCTCTTAGGTAGTACATAATATCAGAGATCCTTTGAAGAAGGGCCCTGCTTTTGCTTATGACATCAAGAAGACATCCAATGGTTTGATGCATAAAATCCCTCTTTGGGCTGCATACAGTAAACATATCTCAAAATTTTAGTTTGTAATTAGGATACAATCCGAACACTGAATGATTCTATGAGACAGAAACTGAACCATAAGTTGGAATTACGATGCATAATAAGGTAAGAAGAAACAGCATACACAGTATTCAGGTACTTCAGCTCACCGATTCGATGTGATAGGACCCCCGAAAATCCCATGGATTCCAAATTCCTACATACCAATTTCTAGATCTCAGTCTAATTCATGGTCAACAAAAGTAATCAGCAGAAGATTTTGCAGCAATGCATATATTGGGGGTGAATGTATAACTTAAGTCTTAACCATTTCAAAAAGAGTTGCATGATTAAAAGAGAATATTATTTCATCTCTAAAACAAACTACTACAATGATACTCTTATCAAAACATTTATCTGTATATAGATCCAAATAAGGACTACAAAATTTAAAAGAAATCACCTACACGGACGTAACATGCTGATCACTATTACAGAGGATATTCAACCAACTAATGCATGGATTCACTGAAGACGAAACCCAGGAAGAGAGCAAGTTCTTGGAAGCATTCAGTGCCATTTTGAGTGCAATCAATGCTTCACCTGACACATCAACACAATCACAGATAAACAACATGACTATCAATTCGTCCATTGACATTTCCACAGGAACAGAATGCATATTAATTACATTGTCAAATAGAATAAATATCAATGGCATCCTACAATGGAGCTGGGCATATTTCTTCTTAGATGGAAAAATGACAATGTTAGAAACTCAGCATGATAGTTCACTTCATTCACATATCGTCATAGTACAGAAATACTCTCCTCAAATTTCAATCATAGTGTGAATCTCAGTTCTCATCCATTGAACCTTTCTCTTATTGCTACTGTATTTGGATATTCTAAAGAAAGACCATGCACTAATGGATGTAAACTTGTCTTCCACTGGTTGTGTTTTTAACTTTTTTGTCAAGCATTTGTTGTGCTACCTGCAAGCTGACCATCACAGTTACTTTCAAATACTAGTCATGTTTGTCCACTGGCACCAGCTGTAACCTCCTACCCATTAAATACCTGCAAAATCCATCTGTGACCGAGAAACTTACATACAGTTGCTCGTCCTCAACAATTTTTCTTATATTATTTTTCAGTAACTGCTCCACAGTTCTTTCATTTTGTAATTAGAAGCATTTCTAGGAATAGCAAAAAGATGGACATCTTGACAAAATAAGTTAGAGCTAAAGTTCACATTTTAACTTCCGCTTGTAGTTAATCCCATTTATCATTGACATGTTTACAAAGTAATGATTGATTTTCCTGTTATATCATGCAATACCCCAGTTTTGATCTCCAGTTCAATGTTGTGTATATACATGATGAATGGCTACAAGCCAAATGATGTAATTTGTAACTAAACATTGAAAATTAATAAAAGTACATCAACGGCCACAGAAGAGAAGGACAAAAGAGGGGGGAAGCTATGACTCCACAAGAAGGGAAAGACAAGGGGGCTTAGTAGGCTAAGGAAAGGACCTTAGTAAGGTAGTTAACCCAAAGTCTCATCAAACTTAATTATGTCCTTGATTATTAGCGAATTAGGGTTTAATTAAGACTTGGGAGGATTAGTGCATGAAGGTGATGTGTGGCCCCTCCATGCCATGCAATTAAAAGTTGTACCTGTTATAGCACAGATTGTAGGCTGGGCAAAGCCCAACCCAATCCACAATTGTGAGGCAACTATGGGAGTAGCTACCCTCTGTCACCTTAGATAGATACTCCCCTCGCTTTGGTGATGATAAGTCACCACAAAGGGGGAATCCCAGTGACCCTAGGGGGATTGAGACTGAAAGTGGAGTAATGGTAAGTGAAACCCCTATAGGTCGCATTTGGAAGTGGAAAGAGGCTTGGAAAAGAGTCTTGTTGATGAGGGGAGGTTGTCAAAGTGTAATGTACCTACAAGAAAATGTTGAACCTGCCCGAGATACAAGCCAAATAATCAAAGGGACAAGCAAGTGAAGCTTGCTGTCCTAAATTACAGCAGTGAACAAATATATATATATCAGCAATGAAAAGAGTTGTTAACTGCAGAATTAACCATCCAAAGGTTCAAATATTTATTGGACAATGAAGCACTAAACAAGTAGATTATATCCCAATACTTAAGCATAAACTTTGATGGTAAGATAGGGCTGCAAAATGAAGTTACCAGCAGTATATTAGGGCAGCCAATTGGTTGTAGCAAAAGGTTGCTACAGCAGCAACTTCTACTCAATGAAATCAGCAAACAACTTGCCCAAAAGATAGCCAATACCAAGTAGATTAACAATAGCAACTTGCCAACTATTTTCAATGGTAGAAGAGTGAGAGATAAGAGATTAATAAGTGATTTTGCAGCATCCCTAATGGCTTTAGCATAAGTTTATATCAGCAGTAAGAAATCCTTGGCTAAGCAAGACACCCTAGTGGCTCAAGCAAGCTAATAGCATATAGAATTGATTCCAATTTAGAAAAATGCAATATCTCAACAAATCATGTTTTCCAATGCAATGATTTTGTTTCTCCAATGCAATTTCAGATTAGTGCCTAGTCTATTGGGTTATGGAGTCTTGGGTGTAAGAGTTGAATTCACTACTTCTCTAGGGGTGTAAGCCCTTTTAATCCCTAGAGCAAGTGAATCGAACAAGGTAAATCTAGGAGGGTGTAAGCCCTTTTACTCCTCCTAGCAACCTTGAAAAAATGACTTATCCAAGAAATCCTTGGCTAAGCAAGACACCCTAGTGGCTCAAGCAAGCTAATAGCATATAGAATTGATTCCAATTTAGAAAAATGCAATATCTCAACAAATCACGTTTTCCAATGCAATGATTTTGTTTCTCCAATGCAATTTCAGATTAGTGCCTAGTCTATTGGGTTATGGAGTCTTGGGTGTAAGAGTTGAATTCACTACTTCTCTAGGGGTGTAAGCCCTTTCAATCCCTAGAGCAAGTGAATCGAACAAGGTAAATCTAGGAGGGTGTAAGCCCTTTTACTCCTCCTAGCAACCTTGAAAAAATGACTTATCCAATAACAATTAAGATGAACTTGGTGGAGGGTGTATGCCCTTATACTCCTCCAAGGGTTTTAAACAAGAAGAAATTACCAAAAAATGCAGAAATTCCTTACCAACCACAAGATAGCAAGATAAAACCCTCATCTACCAAGTAAATTTCATCAACATGCAAGAGACAAGCCTCCAAGAGGGTAGCGCACCACTTTAGCTCCACAATAGACAAGCATCCACAGAATTGCAAAAGAGAGAGAGATAGACCAAATGCCCAAATAGGGCACAAATTTCAGCCAAGTATGTAATTCTCAAATGAGAGAATTATGATATAATGAAATGATCTAGGTCTTTTATTTATACAAGACCTCAAAATAAAGTTTGTCCACATAACTTTAGGGTAAAGCACAATTAGGGACGTCGACCTCCTCTAATTGCCCCTTTACAATTTAATTTTTTATTTTACATAACAAAGAAAACCCTAAAGGTGACGTCATACCCCCTAGGGGTGACATTTTGGCACATAGAGCAAGTTGTTGAGCAATATGATGGAGTCTTTGAGCCTCCAAAGGCCATGTCTTCCATAAGCTAGGGTTCCTCCTCACCAAAACATGCCACCCCTTCATCAAGTCATCGCCACCATCATCAAACCCTAGCCCCCAATGTGACGTCTGTTATAGTGCAAGTTGTAGGTTGGGCAAAGCCCCACCCAACCACGAAACAAATGCTACAACTTGGGAATCCTACACCCAATGTCACCTCGATGTAGGTCTCGCACTTCAAGGGTGACTAGGTCACTCTAGGGAGGTGATCCCAGTGACCCTAGGGAGATTGAGATGGAGGTAAAGGGAAATGGAAATGAAGCCCCTAGAGGTCAATTCTAAGTGGAATAAAAGGTAGGGAGATATGCTTTGCAAGTCAAGTAATTGCTGCCCCACAGGTATAGTACTTTTCCGAATCATTGTACCTGCCCGAGACACAAGAAAAGACGTTTTGCAATAATAGATGTTAGTCAGATCAGCAAGTTAAGCTTGCTGTCCCTAATTTGCAGCAGTAGATATCAGCTTATATCAGCAAATAAAACATCTAAAATCAGCATATAAAGATCTAGACTAGTTAGGTAAATCAGCATCAAACTTAGCAATGAATATAGGCTGAAAATTGGCACTTAAAAAGCTAGATAAGATGGTTGTTCTAAACATGTGTTTTCTGCAGAAAATTGCAGCCTTATGGCTGTAGCATTCAGTGGCAACCAGCAGCAAAATCAACCATGAAAAGTTGCCAAGAACTAGCTCAAAAGATGCACCCTAGTTAGTAGAGTAAATGAGCAAAGTTAGAGAGCTAGTCTAGGGTTAGTGTAGGATTTATGAGAGTGTTAATAGCTAGCATTATGCAGCCCTAATGGCTGTAGGTTAAAGTTTGTAACAGTAATTAGAGTGATGGGAGAGAGGGGATACCCTAGTGGGGGAAGACTCCTCTCAATGAGACAAATCAACTTCAAGGAAGAGAACTTTCAAAAGGTCAAAAATTACGTTTCCCAAGGCAATGATTTTATATCTCCAATGCAAAAAAAGGAGTATGACTAGTGCCTTTACTATTGGGTTAATGGAGTCAAAGGAGCTTAGAGAAGCTACGTCCTTGGGGGTGTAAGCCCTTTTACTTCCCAAGGCAAGTTTCTCTAGGCTAGGGTTTAGGATAAGAGGGTGTATGCCCTTATACTTCTCTTAGCAAACCCTTGTTAAAGCAATAAGATGAAGCACAAGGTGATGAAGACTAAGGTGGGAGTGTATGCCCTTATACTTCCCACCTAGTTCCTAGTACAATAACCTTGACTTGAAACAAATGATAGCAAGAAAGTAAAAACCATACCAATTCAAGGAAAAATGCCAAGATAATCCACCACAATAGCAATAGAATAGCCTTCCAAGGCTAGCGCATCACTTCTTCCATCAACCATTCATA
>ML782436.1:50590-64918 GCA_009831015.1 Picea engelmannii
GGATAGGGGGTCTCATCACGAGCCAGCCTATTATGTTCATGGGTACCTAGAAGTATGACATTGCCATTATCTGGTTACCACGCCAGGGCAGTGACCTTTGGTTGCATGGCCAAGGGAAAGGGGGTCTCATCACGAGCCAGCCTGATCATCTCTGTGAAAGTGCTTGTGGGTAACACTGTCAGCTCTGGTTACCACGCCAAGGCAGTGTCCTCTAGTTAGTCCTTGAAATAAAAAGAAGAAAGCAAATAAAGAAAAGAATAAAGGCAATAAAGGGCTTGGAAAGAATTGCATCCATGATGGCTACAGCTCGCATTCTACAAAGGCACCCACAGGTAATATCATGCATCCCTGTCTTTCACTCTACCCGTATGTCTGGACATCCCCTTGACCACATCACCTCGTTTTACATGGCTTGGATGGTACCCTCTGGAAGACTTTCCTTTTCTTATGGATGCTGGCCCAATAGGGTATTTTGTCTTTTTCTTCAGCTTTGTATTGTAGGTCATTGTAATGTCTTTGAGCTATTGATTGATATATCAGGGGTTTTATGCATGTATTTGATAAAATTAATGATGAAACGTGATTGACATTGCTATGATCCCTCTGACTAATGAGCCCATGGAGGGCGAAGTTTTTGATGTGCAGGACCATGCCCGACGGACAGGTATCAGTTGGACCGGTACACATGGGGATATGATTAGCTCGGACCTCCATGGGGCTGAAGAGCCCATCAAATGGTTGTTGGGACCCCATCAGGGACAGAGACAGGACAATGATTGGTTGAGCTCTTGCACATGAGAAGAAGAAGGACATTCCATCCAGGACACTTTGGTTGAGCCTAGCCTAGGGGGGTTGACCCTTCTCAGATGGAGCGTTTCCCTTCGGTGACCAGGACGTCACCCAGGAGGCCTTGACGTCACCTTGAGCGTGTGGCAGTTTGACAGGACGGTTGGCACGTGTGGCAGCTTGGAGGAGCCCAGGAAGGGCTAATGTTTGACTTCTGGATGCTGGACTAGCCCCAAAAGGGCCTAACGTCTCCCTCAGGAGTGCTTGATGTCTCATATTTTGCTCATTTAAGGTTTTAGAAAACGTTTAATGTGAAAACGGTATGATTTTTGGTTTGTAGCCTTGTCGGCTATTTTTAATGACCTAATTTTAATTATAGGTCATGATACACTATATATTGAGTATGTTTTTTTCCTCATTTGAGAATAACAACACAACTCACTTCCTTGTGAGGTCTGATTTTTGCGCCCTACTTGGGTATTTGGTCTTTTAGACTGAGGCGCACTTGTTGATGGAAGGATTTTCTTGGCATGTTTGGCATTTCTCTTGAAGGAAGGTTTACAACTAAGGTTTGCATATGCTTTTCATCATGATATGTAAGTGTTTTTCTTACAAAATTTCTTAATTGAATGGTTGTAGGTTTATATTCTTGCATTTAATTAATAATTTGTTGATTTTAAAACCCTAGGTAATAAGCACACAAGTAGGTCCTTGTTTCATGTCCCCTTGGAGAGAAATATTCAGCCATTGAAGGAAGAAAGAGCCTAGCCTTTGCTACATTCTTTTCACTTCTTCCCTTTGTGCTAGCTATGTTTTTAAAGGTTAAAAAGGAGGTGACGTCCCAGGCCTAGGTTGTCTACACCTAGGGTCGTCCATCTTCTAGGGTTTGGTGATAAAGCCTTGCCATTGCAACACTTTCCCTCACCTCATCCTCTTGTTTTAACTTATCTTTTATGCTAGCGATTTTGCCAAGTTTGACCTAAGGAAGGAGGAAAGAGCACAAGGACTTGCTTAAGCAACACCGGAGTGAGCCTCTTTCCCCTAGGGTTTTGATTCTAGGGCCCTGTCGTTGCAGCACTCTAGAACCCTTCCCTCTTGTCCTCAACCTTTATTCCTTCAACTTTGCTTCCTCTCCTTCATTGACTCCATCTACCTTTAGGCATTGACCTTCGACACACAACGTTGAAGTGATAGTGCTCAAACAACCTCTCAAAACTTTTAAATTTGAAACCCTAACTAGGCTGACGTCACACTTGGTTATTCCATCTTGACGCAGCAAAATTTGATGATAAGCAATTAGATGATGGTTGAAAGCATTTATTGAGTAAATGATTGATTAAATACATTGTTAGCCACATTATCTTAATAGTTATTGATGAATTGATATTCTCCATTGCTATATTAATAAAATGTTGATCTCATTAATATCTGTTGTTTCACATTGCTTATATATTGGTGTCAGATAGTTGCATGAAGTACTAACCCACTGAATTATAGCCTGCATATATTATTTGTTGTTGTCTTGTTCCGGGCAGGTGTTCTCATTTGGACATACACTTCATTTATTGGCTGATTAGCCGGACTATCTGTCTTGGTGGTAACTTGTGAGGAGGGACTTTAACCTTAACCTTTATATCTTTGCCTCTTCAAAACCCCAGGTTACCGGGGACGTCTCCCCTGGGCTAACCTCCCTAAATAGAAAGACCCTCCCCATTGAGGTGACATTAGGTGGGGTAGGTTCATGTTACGCCAGTTTGGTCTCTATCCTTTAGCCATCTGACCCAGCTACAAACTGTGCGATAACAGGGTTGACTAAGCTTCCTTCTCTCAAACACAATGGGGTGTCCTCCCTACATCAAAATTGCCCTGATGCCCTCACCGGATGCATCACACTGTAATACAAACGATAAAGTGAAGTCTGGTAATGCTAACACTGGGCATGTGCCCATGACTTCCTTCATGTGATCAAAGGCTTTCTGCGACTCATCGGTCCAGATGAAGGCCCCCTGTCTGGTGAGATCTGTAAGTGGTGCTCCAAGCTGAGAAAAACCCCAGACAAACTGCCTGTAATAGCTGCATAGCCCAAAGAAGCTCCTCAACTCTATCACATTCCTGGGCATTGGCCAATCCAGAATGGCCTTGAACTTCTCCTGGTGCACCTGTACCCCCTGCGCACTGATAATCTGGCCCAAGTAAAGTAGTTCTATCATACCGAATTCACACTTGGACTCTTTGGCGTATAGTGATTATGCCTCCATGATGTTGACTACCTCATCCAAGTGCCTCGGATGTTCCTGCCATATCTTGCTGTAAACCAAGATGTCATCGAAGAATACCAAGACTGATTTCCTCAACTGATCCCTGAATATGTGGTTCATGCAAGACTGAAATGTAGTCGGTGCATTGGTTAGCCCAAATGGCATAACCAGGAACTCAAAATGACCTAAGTGGCATCGAAATGCCATCTTCTCTTTGTCCTTCTCTCGGATGCCGATTTGATGATATCCAAAGCGTAGATCAATCTTCGAGAAGAAAATTGCCCCATGCAGTTCATGCATCAACTCATTGATGCGAGGGATAGGATATCGGTTCTTGATGATTTTTTTGTTCAAGGCTCGGTAGTCGATGCACATCCTCATGGTACCATCCTTCTTCAAAACTAAGACAACTGAAGAAGCGAACGGATTGCTGCTAGGTCCAATGTGTCCCATCGCTAGCAATTCCTTAATTGCTTTCTATGTCTCATCCTTGAACCTTCGAGGATGACGATAGGGTGTTGTGATCATGGGTTTGGCCCCCTCCTCCAACTCAATGGTGTCCTCAAACCCCCTGTCAGATGGTCTCCTTGGTGGAATCGACCCAAAAACCTGTTGATGTCGTCCCAACAAGATCCCGATCTCTGTCTGATACTGTTGTTGACCACCTGAATCCCTCTGTGTCATGATCAAGCACTCTGCAGCATATGCTACCTCCCCATGCCTGAAGATCCTTTCCATCCTCTTGGCCGAAACTATCATGGGTGCCCCTGTCGACATGCCCTCAGCACAATCCTCTTCCCCTCACAGTCTTTGAACCCCATCTCCAAGGTTTGGTAGTTGGTGGTGATCTTGCCCAATGTGATCAACCACTGGACTCCCAACACCACATCTGTGTCAAATAGGTCAACTACATAAAATGTGTCTCTCACAGTGTAGTTACCTAGCTTTATCTCCAAGTCCGGAACTCTGTCTAGACACTCCACTGTGTGGCCATCTACCACTGCGACATCAAACCCATCAAACTCCTTTGTCTGAAGTGCCCGCCCGCCTCAAAACCAATGAAGCATCAATGAAGTTGTGGGTGGCCCCACCATCTATCAGGGTGATTCCTGTTGTCCCTGAATAGTCCTTCTGATCTGGAGGGTGTCATACTTGGGAACACCAAAAAGGATCGCTATATCTCCCCCCTTTGCTGGTTTTCGTCTGTTAGCCTTCTCAGGAGGTCTCCCTGCCAGTGTCGGTGGTCTCCTGGGAGGCTGCTCCTCCGCCTGTGATGGCTCCTTCTCTGAGCGAGTGGATCTGCTATCCTTCTCCTCCTCACTATCCACACTGCCTGCTGCCACCTCAATATAATGGATCTCCCCCTTGCCCATGCACATGTGGCCTGGGACCCAAGGGTCCTTGCAGGTGAAGCAGAGCTTCTTCATCATAAGCTCTCGCCTCATCTCATCATCCAACTTCTCCTTGCCCTTCCACTCTCTCTGGAATGGCTTCATGTCTCGGTCCCTCTATAGTACGAAGGGTTTGGAAAAGGATTTAGTCTTCGACGCTAAGTCTGCCAAATCTCAAGTGTGTAAGATAGCATCCTGCAAGGTGTGAGGCCTGTATGCCTTCACCCATCCTCTCAAGGGTTCTGTGAGCCCCTCTATGAACAACATAATCAACCTGGGCACTGAGATATCTGTCACTGCCACTGCTCCCGCTGAAACTCTGTGATGAATGCCTATGTTGTGCCAATTTGTCTCAATTGAGCTAGATCCCTGAAATGGATAGCTGGATCCCTCCTGTCAAACCTATCCATGAGTCTCTCTGTGAACTCCCTGTAGGAGGTAATGTGACTGTGACCCAACGTCACCAGTCCATGATGCCACCACTCGTGTGCCTCACCCTCCAAGTGTAGGGTAGCGAAATCGATAGCCTCTGTCTCAGGCATCTGGTTGAGCTTGCAATACGTGTCTAACTTTTGTACCCAAGCTCTGGCAGTGCATTTGGACGATCCGTCAAAAGAAAGTATGGTGAGTTTACCAACTTTCCAAATGAAATCCATGTTATGCCCCTGTTGTTGTTGTTGTACTCCTCTCTAAGGCTCTCTAGGCTGGTTCCTGAGTCTAAGTCCACAGTAATCAACCAAGGTCATGTCTTGATGGGAGTCACGGCCCAATGTTGCGTACTCCCTCCTGTACTCTGCAATGTCCTCTGCCTGAGTGGGTTGCCTCTGTGTTATCAGTTGTTGTGCAACTACTGGGGGTGCCCTCTGGAAACTGGGGAACAATAGCCTGGGAATCCTACTCAAAGAAGTGTATTTGCGAGTAGGTGAGTGGGGTCTACTACCTACCCCTGAGTTCCCCTGCACTATGTGTGGGGCTTGTGTGCCCGGTGTGCTCACTATAGCCAATCAATCAGCCATCTACGCCAAGGACTGAGTCATGGCCTGCTGACTGACCACCAGATTTTTTATAACCTGCATGAAAGTTGCATTTGGGTCCATGGGTGCCTTTCCATTGCCCTCTAACCTCTCATACACACCTCCCATCATCCTCTCTGCCTCATGCTCTGCCCTACTCTTTGCTTCCTTGTGCGCCTCTTCCCCTTCCTCTAAACTGGGAGGAAAGGGGGGAAAATCTGGTCTAGGTCTCCTCTCCCTGCGTCTGTTGTAAGTGACGTACTCGTCACCTACGTGCTCACGACCCTCTGGTTCACCTGTTGAACTCGACATCTTTAGTCACAGGCTGGCAGGACTAAAGCTTTGATACCATTGTAATATCCCTGATCCGGCTAATCTAGGAAAAGTTGTTGCACTGTTGTGTCTACTGTCTGATCTAATAAACTGGGGGTTTCTAGATGCGTTTAAGCTGTGGGTTTTAACATGCTTGGTATTTTTCGCATGTGTGTGTAGATAAATAAGTTGTTTACAGCATATGAATAAGCATACAGATAGAAAATGACACAAAAGACTGTAAATCACATATTATGAGTTTATGTTGGTTACAATGTCGTATCCGGCTAAAAATAGAGAATCACTCGGCTAGATCAGATCTAAGTGGATCTTAGTTGGAATACAATAAAGAAGTAAACTAGAAAGATGATACCTAGATGATAGAAGACTGTTGTTGGATACGATGTGACCTGGATGATTTGTTATGCGCTACGGCAACTCACACAGCCACTGCTGTGGAACTGGATTGTGCGCCTTGGTGGCTACACACGTCAAATCTGACTGGAAACTGTCCCAAACAATGCACCTTTCCCTCTCACTCAGTCCTGCTGACAGAGAGCCTGACAATCGGCCTTTTGCTGATGTGTTTGAACCCCAGATGGATCCCCTCTGGCGAAATGTGCCCCCACTGCTGCTGGAAACTGTGCCGTAGTGATTCCTCCATCGAAATCGACTGAAAAGGGTCTCAAACTGAGCACCTTGGGCTCCTCTAAAATGGGTCGAAAGGATTTCCCTAGATATGATCTTATGATCTCTCGGGAATCCCAAATGCGTCCTCACCAACTGTCGCACCCTCAATGGCTGAGAAATGCGCCCAAGATGACTTCTCCGTCAGAATCTGACAAGAAACCAGGCAATAGAAGCGTGTTGCCCTCCTCTCCACTGGGTCGACCTCTCCACTGGGTCGAAGGGAAATCACTGGATTCTCCCTGACTAGGACAAGTTGAATCAATCTGATGCTCAATAGTTGTGCCCTCGACCTAGACAAGAGTGCCCTCACGTTGCAAATTGGATAACTGTTGTTGAAGTACGATGGAAGATCTACATGATCTTCCCAGTGACTAGGGTGTGTCTCTCAACACCGAAATCAGCCTTTGGGTGTCTTCCTCCTGGAATCCACAAAGCTCTCTCCTGAGATGCACCTCTCTCCTCAACTGTCAAGTCAAATTCTTCATAATGATGAATTAGGTCGCTTTACCTTTTCTTATAGCTACCCGAAACCCTAATTCGTTGTTGACCTTATTTTAGCTCACCTGCTTTATTTTTAGCTCACTTTGGATTAAAAGCGCTTTTAGTCACTTTTAGCTCAATGTCACTTTCGAATTATAACACCCTCGGCTGAAGTGACCTCTAGTAACCATGTTTACCCTTGTACGGCCCTGGCTATAGTCTAACGGGGTTGTTTAGACTACTAAGCCTCCTATCTAGAGCTCCTATTCAAAAAGGGACATTACAAAGTATAAGGGCATACACCCCCACCTTAGCCTCCATCACTTTATGCTTAAATTTTATTGGTTTAACAAGGGTTTGCTAGAGAAGTATAAGTGCATATACCCTCTTAAGTCTAAACCCTAGCTAGAGATATTTGCCTTGGGGAGTAAGAGGATTTCTACCCCCAAGGAGGTAGTACTTGTAGCTCTTTCGTTTCTTGACTCCATTAACCCAATCATTAAAGGCATTAGTCATCACTTGTTGCATTGGAGATATAAAATTGTTGCTTTGGGAAACATGAAATTTCGTGATTTTGAAGTTGTTCCTAGTGGAATCAAATCTATGCTATAAATGCTTTCTTGAGCCACTAGGGCGTTTCATTTCTCCAAGGATTTCTTGCTGCTGTTACAAACTTAACCTACAGTCATTAGGGCTGCAGAAAACCCTAACCAAACTCTTCAATAACTCCTAATTTAACCATTCAAAATTGCCTAAAATCTGCCCACATAATCTACTAAGTACAACGCATCTTTTGGCAAGTTTTGAGCAAGTTTTAGTGGTTGAATCTCTTGCTGTAATAACAAGTTTGTTACAGCGATAAGGCTGATAAATATCACTGCAGTTAGCTTTTTATGACAGTCTTGCTTTTTGTGCTAAAGTCTTGCTCTATCATTGTTGAGCTAAACTAGTTTTTGCTAGCTTGTCTCGTGCTTATTCAATTGGACTTTTAGCACTTATATTGCAGCCCTTATTATCTTTTATCCGCTGATATATATCATTGATCATTGCTGCAATTAGGGACAGCAAGATTAACTTGCTTGTCCACCTAACATTACTACATGCAAGTGTGGCTTTTCTTGTGTCTCGGGCAGGTACAAACACCCTTCGCAGGCATCCAAAGACTTGGCAGCCTTAGACCACCTGGAGACGAGTCATCAAAGCCATACTTCCTCTTCCATCATTGACCTTTTGGGGGATAATTCTCTTCTTTCATTTCCATCCATCTCAACCGCCCTAGGGTCACGGCGATCGCCTTCCTAGACTGACCTAGTCACCCTTGAAGTGCGGGACCTATATCGAGGTGACATTGGGTATAGTGTCCCTTAGTTGTTTCCATTTTGGTGGTTGGGTAGGGCATTGCCCAACCCACAACTTGTGCGATAACATTTTGGCGTCGTTGCTGGGGAGGATTTTGAACCCTCTTCGTGCCCTAACGACACTTTGGCAAGCTTCCCTCCCAAAGCCTCTATCCCTTAGCTTGCTTGGCAACTCCATTGAAGAAAGTTCCCTTTTCCACCATTGATAAGTTTCCCTTGAAGCTTGTTTGGCGACTCCACCTTCCACATACCCACCTTTCCCCCTTTCCCCCTTTCCCTCCTTTGGTGAAACTTGATCTCACCTGGCGACTCCATTGAGGTGTCCTTTCAGTCAATGGAATTATGGCACCATGGGATGAACCCTCATCCAGAACTTGTTGTGACTCGACGATGGCATTTTTATAGATGGAAAAGAAAAAGGCTGCTAATAAAGCTGCTAAGGAAATGATGAATCGCATAAGAGAGTTATTTCCTACCCTTGACAATGAAGAAGTGCTCGAAGAACAGACATGTGAAGAAAGTTATCAAGGGAACACGATGAGTTGTGACCCTTTCGAAGATCTTGATGATACTTTATTCCATGACCTCGAAAGTGAATAAGTATCAGAGGAAACCTTGGATATGATAGATCTTCTTAAAGAATAGCGAGCAAAGAACTATGCACTAAGGATCAAGTCTCTTGTGATGAAGAGGCGATGGAGGGGCGTGTCCATAAGAAGAAAAAAAAAATTATGATAAAGTGCAACATATGGAGGCACCGCTATCTTTGCTCCCGCTTGATGAAGGCGAGGTTGTCCAACCTTGCTCTCCTCCCGCACATAATGTTGAAGAAGCGATCAGTCTTGATGATGAAGAATTTGAAGATCTAGTTGAAGACGTCCATGCCTCTACTCCTCCTACACACAAAGACAAAAAGATGCTCATTTTCAGTCATACTGATGGTCTTATGAAAGTACCCTTCAATATGGTTGATGAGCATATAGACATTTTCATACAGACTGGCAGATGCAGGTGGGATTTTGGTCGTCTCATTTTCAATAGAGACCCCATTTACGACATTGAGGGCAGCCCTCAAGAAAAGGGGTTTGAGTTGTCATCTTTAGAGGACTACTTTTCATATATTTGGGAGCCTGATGATGGCATGATTACAGATTTGTTCGAAGACTCTCAGCCACCTTCGTCCTCAATTTTGGAGGAATACCAAGATGTGGCCACCTCAGAGCAATCAGAGGCTCACACTACAAAGAGGAAGTACTTTCATATTCAGGATTTCTACAAGGATTCGAAGATAAAGTGGGTGCCCTTTTCTCTTCCTAGACCTGAGCCTGTCCCTTACCTCATTTCTTCTTCTCAGGGAAATCATGAGGTCTTCTTGGGATCTCTCATATATTCTCGGTCTTTGGGAAGCAGTGATCATGCTAACAAGGATGAAAATGAGTCGTCATCGACATATAGTAGCCCCCTTCAGAGATGGATTGATCAAGCTTGTGACTACACTTTCAGGCGGGATGATCAGGCTGATGGTTTCTCTCTCCAGCAGGATTTCCTCCCTCCCACCCATCTCCATGAGTTTCATTTCACAATTGATTATATATCTATTTGTGCTCATAATCATTATGTGCCTGACTTATCTTTGTTGTTTTACATAATCAAGCACAGGGAGAGATACTTTGATGGGATGATCAACTTGTTGCACTAGTTGTATGACTTCACCTGACATCATCTATCGCCTAATCTTCAGGGCCCCAAGGCACCCAGATAAGTAGGTAAGTCATTTTAATTTATTGCATTTGCATCTTGATTTCTCATATTAGTTTAGATGCATTTCATATTTCATTTTTCTCTACTTGCATATTGATTTCATGCTTGCTTTAAAAAATTTTGAAAAAATGTCAAAAATTTTCTTTTCTAGATTAGTTTTCATTTTTTATTTTTATATATATGGATGAAGGGTGATAGCACCACCCTAGATGCTCTGATCCTTTTTTTGAAGTCTTGGCAGGCGCAGGTCTACCAGGAGATGTTGTGGTTCTCATGCACTCTACGGCAAGCAAATGTCCCCATGTAGGACCCAGATGTTATCTCCATTTTGTGGGATAACTAAGGAGATTATGTCTCAACGCCATCAGGTTGCAGATATGGAGTGCCAAGAGACTACATGACCAGCAGTATCCACTTCCGCAAATGGAGACCCTTCTCACCACCACAAAGATCATAGATTTTCATATGGCATCCACCACACCAGCTCGCTTTCGAGAGGCACTCGGCCTTGCTCCATGAGGTACAAGTCAGGTATTATGATGAGTGTCATTTCAATATTTTAGGCATTTGAGTATGTTGTATCTTAGATTGCTTTAGATTTCATGACATATGCTTGGACATTATGCCTTTTGCCCTGTTTCACCTTGGTGGTTGACATTGTGCCCTAGTAAGTGGTCTTCCTTGGGAATGGGTTTGCTACTAGGAACTCCCTTGAAGAGCCATCGTATCGTTCTTGACCATACTTACCACTTTTCATCACTTAAACCCCCCATTTCCTTATCTCTTGGGATTTTAGGGTGTATTGACCCAAGAAGGGGTTGTCCCTCATTCTATGGGAAGAAGAGGCTGAAGACCCAGGGGGATTGCTATTGGGTAAAAGATAAAAGCCTATGTATAAACCTTCCAGATGCTTCGCCCAGGGATCCCCCGAGAAAGCAATGAAACGCCTATTTGTAAGAAAAGGGTGACCCACAAGAATAAAAAAATGTTTAGGGGGTTAGTTGGAGGATAAGAGGTCTCATCACGAGTCGGCCTATCATGATCATGGATATCTAGTGGCATGACACTACCATCATCTGGCCACCAAGCCAGGGTAGTGGCTCTCAGTTGCACAACTCAGAGAAAGGGGCTCTCATCCCGAGCCAGCCTTCTCATTTCCGTAAAGTATTTGTGAGTGACACTGTCATCTTCTAGACACCACGCCAGGACAATGGCCTTCAACTCGTACCTAAAACATGAAAGAAACAAAGAATGGCAAAAACATGGGCTTGGAAAAATTGCATCACAAACGAAGGTGCCACACACCCTCTACAAGGCACCCATGAATGAGACACTACAACCCCTTGTATGTCATGAACCCCATGCCCATTGAGTCTTAATCCTTAAACACTTTATCCACTTTACATGGCTTAGAGAGGGATCTCTTGGGAACACTCCTTGACCTAAGGCAAGATCTACCAAATAGGACACCTCGTCAACCCTCCCATATCCAAGCTTCGCAAGTCGCATAATGTCTTTGAGCACTTAATTGTTTGACAGGGTAATATTTGATGCACATGCTTAGGTGGCTCATTTATTGATTTGATTTACTTATGATATTTTGACTTGAGATCCTTGGAGGGCATGCTTATTTGTCTTTGCAAAACCTAGTTGGTGGATAGTTTTGGAGGAACAAACCTAGCTTGGGCTTCCACGGGGCTTGAAGCCTGTTATTGCACAATTTGTACTTGCCCAAAGCCAAAGGCAAGTGGATACTAAATTGGCGTAACAAGGAGGATGTCCTATCACTGTCACCTTAATAAGACACCTCCTTCTATTTAGAAGTAGTACCCCGAGGGAGACGTCCCCATTGACCTGGGGGTTTGAGAAGGCTAAGGTAGAAGTAGTAAGAAAGTCCCACCCCTCTCATAGGTCACTCTAATCAAAAGTTCCAAGGTTTTAATGAGATGAAGCAAAATAATATTCAAGTGTACCTGCCCAAAACAAGACAACAAGAAAAGAGATGCTATTTGCAAATACCATATGATGTTAGTGCTTCATAAATCCATGAATCCTTCAAAGATAAACAACTTGATGTAAAACTGAAGTAATATAAGTATTTATAACAGCAATATATATTTAGCAACAGCTACACAATTATGCCTCAATAATGCTTCAAAAATGACAAGAAATGATAGCCTAAAATTGACAAAATGATAGTAATTGTCAGAAGCAATGATGGCAATGTATTATCAGCTTTTGATCTTGCTTTTCAGATGAATTTGTTGCTGTTATAGATGGTTGTAGCAGTCTTTTGCAACAGCAGCAAATTAGTTAGTGAGTTAGTCTAATCTAGAGTTAGAAAAGGTTAGTAAAAGTCTTAGGGAAGATGGTTTAAGAGTTGTTTTGGTCAATCAATCACTTGCAAGGAGTGAACTAGTGCCTTTTAGGGTAATGGAGTCAAAGTTTGCAGCGGCCATTCTTAGAGGAAAACACAAATGATAATAGATGAACTAAAGGGAAGGGTAAGATGATTGAGGTGTTAGTAACCTAAGGCCTCAATATCTAAACCCTAGAAGGAAAAAATGCTAGAAAGTAGGTAACCCTAGGCCATAGCGATTTCCTTCTTCCTTAGATCAAGCTTGAAATAAAATATGTGAAGGTAATGAAGCAATGCTACTAGAGTGCTACAAAGGTAGGGCTCTAGTATATTCTTCAAAGGAGATGTTTTCTAGCAAAATCAAGTAGGTGAAAAATTTATAAAGAAAAGGACAATAACATGTGTTTTTCTCCTAGGGTTTCAAACTAGCAATTTCATAATCTTAGAAATGAATAAGCAAATGTACCATAACCATTCAAAATAAATGAAGAATTGCAGATTTTACTTACTTCATCAAATATACTCTAGCCACAAAACCCTAGTTGGAGACTTTCCACCATGAAAATGCCAAAATACACCAAAGATAGCCTCTCCAAGAAGTTGCGCACTAGTTAATTTCAGCCAAGTACCCTTAAAGAGCGTCGAATTTCAGACCTCACAATTGTGTGAGTGAAAGATGATGAAAAATATAAGAGATTTATCCCTTATTTATACAATAATCATGACCTTTAATTACAATTTAGGTCAAAAAAGGCCGACATGGCCAAATTACCTCAAAAATCCAGTTTTACATAAAATTGACAATTTAAAACCCTAATATGTCTTTTAGGGATGACGTCATGCCCCTCCTGGGGTGACATTAGGCCCCATCATGGAACGTTAGGCATCAAAAGTCAAATGTTAGGCCTCAAAAACAGCCACACATGCCAACCAAGCCGTCTTCACACCAACACCATAACTAGATGACGTCAAGGCTCAATATGATGACGTCATGGGCCTTCAAGGGCCAACGTCATGGTGAATGGGCAAGACCCCCCTAGGTCTAGGCCTACCAAAGTGTCTCTAGTGGAACGTCCTTTTTCTCCGGTGCAAGCCTCTAGTGTCCCTTTGCCCCTGGTTGGGGTCACAACATCCATCTGGTGAGCTTTTAGACCCATGGAGGTCTGAACTAATCATCTCCCCATATGTACCTCTTCGTTGAGCATGGTCCTGCAGCAACAACAAGTACGCCCTCCATGGGCTCATAAGTCACGGGGATCATAGCAATGTCAATCACCTCTAATAATCAAATTACCCAAACATGTGCATCAAACCCCCGTTTACAAAGACAAATGTTCAATGACGTTATGTAGTTTAACAAGCCAGGTTTGGAGAAGGTCTCAGGATGTCCTATTGGGCTAATCCTCCTCAAGTTTGGGGTGTTTCCCAAGTGAAGACCAATCTAGGTCATGTTATCCCCGATATCTAGGGATAACTAGGAGATTATGTCTCGAGGCCCACATGGTCCTAGAGATGGAGTACGAGAGCGGATCGACTTGAGCATGGCCCTGGAGGGCCCATGTCTTTTCTTCTTCGTCAGATTTGTCCTGTCAGCAATAGCAGCTTCCATCACTACCGGCCTGGGCTTGCATCGGAGAGGACTCTTGCTCCATGAGGTAATTGGTCCGAGGTATCATGGTATGTGTCATATTTGATTGTTATAACCTTCTTATATATGCATTAGGTTCCTCTCATTTCGGATGACTGCTTGGATCTTACACTAATCCACTTGACCATGGTTGGGGTGATTGATGGGGTAACTTAGCAAGCTGGTATTCATGGGTTTTGGTTAGCCACCAAGGGGGATTTGCAGAGCCATCGTCCGCTCCCACCATCTTTCATCATTTTACATCTTATACCCCGCTCATCCATCCCATTCCC
>ML782436.1:108061-127520 GCA_009831015.1 Picea engelmannii
TCACCAAGGCCTTGCCACGGGGCAAGCATGTCTTCTTTAGAGACAAGATGGGCTTGGTGAGGAACACCTTCCTCGGTAAGAGGGAGTGTTGAGATTTGTACCTTGGGAGGTGTTCCCCATGTGCTTTTGACCTCCTTAGCACAAGGGAAGGACATGACACTTTGTACCTTGTACTTTTGTCTATTTTCACTTTGACTTTGGTTAAAGTGAAATTTGGTCACTTTTGGCATAAAGTGATTATTAATTCACAAAGGGGTGAATTTGGAGACATAAGTTGACTTAGGAAACTTAACCCAAAAGTGGGTTTATGACTTAGGGATGCATGGGGAGATCTCAACCATTGATTAGATTGAATCTCCCCCATTCATTTCTAGGTTTCCTAATTGAGGTCTAAGAGGGCGCAAAGGGTCTAAGGAGGGCGCATTCTTCATGGAGAGTTTTGCTTGTTGTGAGAGGAGCACTTGAGCTATGGAGATGAGATCAGTTGCATGAGGATTCTTGAGGGTGGCCGCTAGCATTCCTTATGGGAGGCTTGGATCAGCTTGCTTCATTTATTTACTGGAGCTATTCTACTTCAGAGCGGGGCGCATTAGCTTGGTAGGCTGATTCATTCCTGGTAGGATATCTAGCCATCAGATTGCAATGAGGTCAGTTGCAGAGTGAGGACATCTACTGGAGATTCATTCCTGTGGAGGGGTTTTTAGATCTGACATCACAGTTGGCAGTTGGAGCAGATTCAGTGGTTCTGGCAGTTTGCATAAGGGGCGCACCATTCTGGGGTGCATTTGGTGGATTTGAGCCTGTATATCTTCTCTGTTGGAGTTGTTATTGTATCAGGTTCTATCTTGTATTGTGTTCACTGTAACCCTTCATTTGCTTTCTTCATATATACACATAGATCTCAAACTGGTTTTCCCCGGGGCGATTTTGTCCAGGGTCATGTTGACCAAAAATACCTGTGTCTACAAATGCATGATATTAGTTCTTAGATCTGTTCATAATCAGCAGTAAACGATGTATTAGGTGTGTTATGTTTAATTGAGTTGCATGTACTAATTTTTATGACAAAAACGACATGCTAGAGCACCCAAATTGAGAACATAACCGTAACAAATCAGCTTGAAAGTATTTGAACTGTTGGCTGTTATAAAATAGCAGAAAACTAAACAAGAAGATAGTGAAACTTAGAGCCTTTCTTTGGTACAAGACAGACCAAGAAGGCAAGTTGATAGGACCTGGAATTTTCACATCAACTTGGGGAGAAGACCCGTCTCAGGTCAACCCAGCTTAGTCCATCAGGGAGAAGGCACAACACACTCGCAAATCGACCCAGCCCACTGCCCTTGGGAGAAGAGTCCTCACAAGTTGACCCAGCCCACTACTCTGGGGAGAAGACCTGGAGAGATATCTCAACCAAATGGATTACAATCCAAAGGTGCCTGGGCACCAGCCCAATATAGCTTATCAATCCATCAATAAGTGTCATACTCAACTCAGTCCATCGAGGAGTATCGTCACAGAAGAAAGTCTCACGAAGCGACAACCATCAACAATCCCTCTTAACGAGAGGGGCATTTCTCTCCAAGTTTATCATGGAAGTACTCGAACTTCGACTTGGCAAGAGGCTCGGTGGGAACCTCTGTAATCTGCTCATCTGTAGGAAGGTAGTCCACTAGTACAGTCTTCCATTGCACCATATCTCGAATGGAATGAATCAAGGTGGGATCCAATATCTGATCAGACAATCCTGCAAGGAGCTTTCGAAGCCACACTGCTTCGCATACTGCAATATACTTGGTTTATGTGGTACTCAAAGCCACAGAAGTCTGCTTCCTACTACACCAGGAAACCACGACAGATCAAAAAATTGAAGCAACACCCTAAGGTGCTCTTCCTATCAACTGCGCTCCCTGCCCAACCTGAATTGGCATATCCCTGCAGTCTCATGTCAACACTGGAAGCATGTCTCAGGCCATATCCAATTGTGTCTCGCAAATATCTCAACAGATGCTTCGCAGCCACCCAATGTATCTGCCTCGACTACCTCATGAACTGGCTAAGTGCATTCACTGCATAGCAAATATCTTGTCCGGTGTTAACCAGATACATCAATGATCCAATCAGCTGTCGATGTAAGGTCGGATCAATTAAGTCTGTATCGGAAGAAGACTCACTCAACT
Source organism: Picea engelmannii (assembly GCA_009831015.1). Lineage (NCBI taxonomy): Eukaryota > Viridiplantae > Streptophyta > Pinopsida > Pinales > Pinaceae > Picea > Picea engelmannii. Next base: position 110,242 of record ML782436.1, read on the forward strand.
TCTTCAGATTCATCACCATCAATGTGGTCATGGACTTACAGTCCAATATCCCAAATCTCCTCAAGATCTCAACTGTGTACTTCCCCTGACTCAGGCAGATCTCATCAGTTCGCTGTCACACCTCAACTCCCAAGAAGTAATGCATCATGCCAAGATCCTTCATATCAAATTCAGAGGCCAACTCATGTTGGCAACAAGCAATGAGATGCTCTGCTCCGGTGAGAAATAAATCATCAACGTACAGGATCAAAATCAGGGACTCACCATCAAAAACCTTATAGTACAATTTGGCATCAGCAACACTCTTGCTGAAATCCAAACTCATCAAGTATCCATCAATCCTCACATACCAAGCACGAGGGGCCTGCTTGAGTCCATACAAGGCCTTCTTCAACCTGCATACATGGGACTCCTTCCCATGAATCATGAAACCATCAGGTTGCTCGATATACCTCCTCCTCAATCTCACCATTGAGGAAAGTTGTCTTCACGTCCATCTGATGTAATCTCCAACCCAAGGCTGAAGCAAGTGCAATAATCGTCTGAATGGAGGTATATCAAGCACCAAGAGCAAAGGTCTCCTCATAGTCTATTCCCTCCACTTGAGAGAATCCTCTGGCTACAAATCTCGCTTTGTGCTTCTTGATGCTCCCGTCAGCTGCATGTTTTATCTTGTAAATCCACTTGGAAGTTACCACAGACTTCCCTTGGGTCTCGAAACAATATCCCACACATCATTCTTCATGATGGACTGATACTCCTCCATCATGGCATCCCTCCATATTGGCTGACTATATGCCTCCTCATAACTGGAAGGCTCATAATCAATGATGTGGCTCATGGCTACAACATAGCTCAAGAAGCTCTGAGGTCTCTTACTTTCTCCGAAAGTACCACGAGGAGTGCATATCTCTCTGCCTCCTGTAGAGTCTGATGAGCCCAGGCAAGCCTCGGCCAACCTACTGCAATATCTCTAGTAACATCAACAAGATGTATTGGATCAACTAGATCAACAAGCTCAAATGTCTCCATGGGCTCAACTGGCTCCCTCTGAACTACTGAAGGGTGAGGGAGAGAAGACACCATCTCCTCTTGCGTCTCATTGTCAATCTGCATGTGAGATCCTCTAGATCTCCTAAAGGGTATCTCCTCCTCAAAGGAAACATCCCTGCTCACCTCAATCTATCTCTGACCTAGGAAGTAGATCTGATATGCCTTCGACGATTCACAGTACCCAACAAATGTACCCTTCCTGGCTGAAAGGTCTAACTTCGTCCTTTTCTCCTTGGGTACGTGAATGTAAACAGGACACCCAAATATCCTGAAGTGTCCAACCTGTCACAGTCACTTCCACTGTCTCAACCATGAAACTGGATCCACTCAAGGAAGCAACTGTCATAGGCCCACACAAATATGAATGCACAAAGTGTTGATATTATGGTAGCTGCGGGAGGTATTTACCTCCACGTGTAAACCTGACGAGAATAGAATACTCTGGAAAGCAAGAAGAAACCCTAATGAGTTGGTTAATAACCCTAGACGACATGTCGGCTCAAGAGGATAATTTATATTAGGTTATTAGCCTCCAAGAGAAGAAGTCGGCCAGAAGAATTAATATATACTGAACAGACAAATACCCAGAATGAGAAGTCAGCCCAGGCAGTTAACCAGAATTAGTATAAATATAGGAGGCCAGTTCTCATTCTAGCAGGCAATCTTAGAATTGCAGAGCAGCAACTTGTGCGCACTACAGTGTCCAGTCTTGTGTGCAGGTTTGAGGAGAGCTGCCATTGCAGCTACTGCAACTAGCAAATCACGTTTGGCTTGGACTATCCCTTGGTTAGGGTTTGGACTATCTGATCAGCTCTTGTTGATGCGCTATCCTTGGGGAAAGGTGCACTACCCTTTGTTTGGCTATCTAGCCTAGGTTTTGCTTCTGGAATGATTCTCTGTCAAGGTTAAGGTGCTCAGAGGGTGGCTTCAACCTATGGTTGGGTGACAATAGTATTGTCAATGGTAAAACAAGCACATCCATTATATTCTAACACAAAGTACAAGATCCCCTTGGATCTGTTGTCATTGCTCGAAAAAGATTCCTCGGCATTCGTGCCAAGAGCACAATCTCTGCAAATGTCATCATGCTCAATGCGAAGTTCTGGAAGACTCGTCACTGTCTTCCCTAAAGCAGGAAGAGCTCTATAATGCAAATGAGCAAGTCTCCTATGCCATAACTAGTTGAACTGTCAATCTGTACAAACTCTGGTCAAACTGCTTCATGTCTCAAATCAGAGATTATCCAATGAGTTGCTTTATGTAATCGTCACTATAGCTTCATGTCAAAGCTATCACTAGTGACATGCCTCCAAGGTAACCTGCCCGGAACAAGAAAACAAGAACAACAACATTTCCATGGCAACCTCCATGGAATTTAGCAATATAACCTGCCCGGAACAAACAACAAAACAAGAATATCTCCTAGAGGGAAGATAAACAAATACATCTCTAGTATCATGTGGTTACTATAATGATCATAACTCCAATAGATCAAAAACACAAGATCGCAATGGTGCCATAACAGCTAGAGGCATATCAAAACAATCAAACCCGGAAGGTGTGTTGTTCCTTTGAATGCACTGGATTTGAGATCCCTCTGGATCTAAGTTGTTGCTTTTGACAGAAGTCCTTTCTCCTGCAAACACCCTCATGATAATGATATAAATTAACATATAAAAGTACATACCTCCGACAGCAGCGGCAAACAGCAGCACCATCCGGCAACAACGGCAAACCCTAAGACTTTAAAGTGCTCCAACTTGCAATATGAACGTAGCAGGTGATGCGCTAGACTAGGGCGCACATGACTGTGAAGAACCTAGGCCCAATTGATCAAGGGAAAGTGCTAAAACTAGCTCGACGGGAGAGGGGGGGGGGGGGGNAGTTGCAGAACTGTAGCAAGAAGGTAGCGGCTACCAGAAGAGATGCTAGAGAAGCTTGTGCAATGGCTTCTTCAGGAACATTGCTCTGATACCATGTTGAAATTTTTAATACTAGACTAACTGTAGTAAATAACTCGGATCTCAAGAAGATTATCCAAGCACAAATTACAAAACAGAATTATGGGACTGCTCGATTTTCCATATGCAATGTTCTTTCATTGCCACCCAACCATAGGCATCCTCAAGTGCCACCCCCAAGCAAAGCACAGTAGTTTACCCTGGGAAACCCTTCTTCACAAGGGGAGAAAACCCAATACCTTCTTATAGAGAAGATCCTTGCCAAAGACAGAGTAACCAAACTCTATTCACTAGAGCAAATACATAAGAAAGAATCTAGCAATAACTCAGCAATGTAAACCCTAGCGCACCTCTAGTGCACCACCAAGGCTCAAAGAAATACCCCAACTAGACATGCGCCTTCCTTCCTTCATTGGAATGTAGCAGCTGCAACTCGCACTTAGACTTGCGCACTTTTCAGAGTGGAGAGTGTGTCAAATGAGAAGGGTGCCTCCCTTATTTATACTAAACTGACCAGTGAACTTTTTCCAGTGGGGCCGACTTGTCCTTTCTGGAAAATACATTTACTGTATCTTTTTCTGGTAGGTCGATTTGACTTCTGGAGCAATAGATTTCTTTTGGGGCTTCTTTAATTCTTTCAATGGTTATCCTTTGATGTCTTGGCATCTTCTCCTATAAGAAAGGTTGTCCTCGAGGTGAATACCTCCCACAGCTACCAGAAACATCAACAACCCACTCCAAAACTAACTTGTCAAATTGCATAACGTCTTTGAGCATTTGTTTGGGGTTAACAGGGGTTTGATGCACATGTTTGGGTAATTTAATTATTGGATGTGATTTACATGCTATGATCCTTATGACTTATGAGCCCCTGAAGGGCGTACTTGTTGTTTTTGCAGGACCTTGCCCGGTGGACAAGTACACATGAGGGAATGATTATCTCAAACCTTCATGGGGGCTCAAATCCCACATATGGATGCTCAAACCCCATCCAGGGGTAAGAAGAGATTGAAAGCTTGCACCAAATGAAGGAAGGATGTTACCTTTGGAGGCACTGCGGAAGACCTAGACCTAAGGTCTCATGCTCCTCCCACCTGAACGTTGGCCTTGGGAGGCCTTGGACGTCACCTCTGCAGCCCTAGATGTCACTTGTCAGCTGGGGTTGTCACCTTGGAGGCATTCATGAGGCTATTGCCACGTGTGGGAAAATTTAAGGTCTTAGGAGGCCCAGCGTTTCATCTCCTTTGCCCGACATCCCACACTTGAGGCCCAACGTCACCCTAGGAGGGAATGACGTCACCTTTGGAGGCCTATTTAGATGCACATTGAATTTATTTTGGTAAAAATGTAATTTTGTAGTAAATTGGCCAAGTCGACCCTGTTGACCACCTATTTCGACTAGGGGTCAACGTCACATATCATGAAGTTATGTACCTGATGGTGCATTTTTTTTTAAGACTTATGGCTCAGTAGGGCATTTTTTCCTCCGACACGTCTTTCTATGTAATCAGAGTGTTCGCTCCCCTACGTGGGATAATAATATAATAGGTCAGCATGAGTCATATTTTAGGTTAGTTACCTAGGACTTTATCATTAGGGAAGTCCTTTTATCGAGTGTTTTTTATCCTCGGGTAATTTTTAGTTACCCTTGAGTTTTTCACTCACAATAATCCTCCAAAGTGGTGAAAGGCGTTCTAATGATCGAGCCCAAGGGGTGACTAAGGTCTAGGAATGTTGTAAATGACCATGCTAGACATCTTTTAGAGTCTTGCATAATTCCGTTAAAGTTTAATAGTTTTTTTTTAATTTATTAAAATTATCCATTTAATGGTAATTTTAATTAAAATTGATGTAAAAATGTAAAAATTTGGTCCTAGGGGATTTTGATAGGGGTATGAGTACTCAAAACAAATGACAAGAGACCCCCTACACCCTTGGACCAAGTTTTAGTTCATTTGGACAAGTTTTGCTAGGTCTTTGTCCAAGAGGAGTCTAAGTCAGTCTAGAGTCAACATTTAATTGCTTTAATTTGGCTAAGTAAAAATGTCAAAATTTGTAAAAAGGGAAAAAAAGACATGAGAGAGAATGGGAAAGGTTTACTAACCTTTTTCCTAAGTAGGAAAAGAAATTTTCCACTTAAACCTACCCCCCATTGCAAGCCACAATTTAAAGTTGTCACTCCCTAAGAAAAGTGCAGCCCCCTTGCTCTTTGACTTGGCCAAAAGTGAAAATTAAAGTGAAAAGATAGCTAAAACCCTAAGTGCGCCCCCCTTAGCCTCTAACTCATTCATTGGGTGAGTGAAAAGGTATTTTCCCCCCTCCCCACTCAACCCTCAAACCCTAACTTCATTAAAACCCTAAAAAGTGCGCCCCCCTTGAGATTGACTCTTTCCTTGGTTGTGTGACACTTGGAGCTCATCCAAGGGAGGACTTTCCTCTCTCCCAAGTATAGAAGAATGCCTACCCTTCCTCTTTGACCGATCTATTCTCAGAGAAAGTTTTTGCTACCCAAATCTCTCCCACTCCTCTCTCTCTCTCTTTCTCCCCCAATTCTTCTTGTAAGTTTTGCTTGAAGTATTTGCATGCAATATTTTTGGAATAAAGGAAAGCTTTGGAGGAAATCTCATGGTGCATTGGGAGACTTCTTGATGCTCCTCATGGTCTTTGTTTGAGGTGATATTGTTGCCATAGTTTTTTTTGTGGGTTTTTCTTGTTTCAAAATCTAATCTAGGAGATCCAAGCAAAGTATTTTGCTTGGGGAAATTTATGGTAGTATTACTGTAGATTTTGTGAGTTAGTTTGTATGGTATTGGAAAGTATTTTGCAATTTCCATTTGATCTACTCACCTCCTTATTGTTTTTGTAGCAAAATCTCACTCATTTGCAGGTCACCAAGGGTTTGGAGAAGCAAATTTCAGATCTGGGAATTTGCTTGTTCAACCAAGGGATTCCTCCATTATTTTCTGTTTTATTTTTTGTCATTTCCATTGGATTTGAGGCTATTTTTTGTTCTGAAATAGGCACTAAAATACATATTTTATATTCAAATTTTTATTTAAAAATTTATGTTTTACACTAACAGAAATTTCTGAGTTGTTTTGAGTTTTTTTTGCAGCATTTCCAGCAAGCATTTGCTCGCTGTTTTTTTGCAAGTTCTCGCCATAACAAGGGGAGGTATTGCCCATTTGGGGCCTCAAAACAATCCAAAATATCCTCCCATACTTGGGTTTCAAAACCCTCTTCTTCTCTTCTTTCTTCAAGCATTGTAAGCAGCCCAAGAGAGTCTCTTGGGCTTGCATTCTCCTTCAAAAGTTAAATTTCTGTATTGTATATCTTTTCAGTTTGCCTACACCTAGCATAGTGATTGACCTTGCCAATCCATGCAAAATCGTAAGGCTAGATTAGTTTAATTTTATGTTTGCATCTATACTTTTGCCCCACTTGTCCTTGAGGCAAGGTTGTGTGGCTAGGCTTATTTGTTTACTCTGTTTCAAGTCATTTTAATTTGCTTTAATTTTGTGCCCACACCTTGCAAAGAGATTGGTTTAGCCATCCATGCAATATCGTGAGGCTAGGATTTAAATTTGCTTATTGCTTTATTTTCAAATTTATTTGCAAAGTAACCACATCTAGACTAATTAGGGGACTAACTTATTCATTTGGAAAGTAATCATATCTAGTCTAATTAGGCACCCAACTAATACAACTTTCACCATCAAAAAGGGTGACTTGTGGAAGCTACAGGGGGTGTAAGTCGGGGACGGCTTCACGGCACTAAGTGTCCTCCCTGCTTGAGCGCCCAAGCATTCCTGATTGACCTGTGGAGCTAAGGGAGTACCTTGTTTGTCCTCCTTCTTGAGCACCCAGCAATTCTTTTGTTCAAAGAGGTAAGAGTTGGGGGTAGACACATAGTCTAGGCCTGCATCTATCACACATAATCCCCCTAACTAAAGAGAGACCTAAAATCTTTTAAAATTTACCTACAACACTTTCACAACATTAGCATTTTCAATTTCATTTATCTTTCAGTTTAGTTGTGCAAGTTTTACTTTCGAGACATTTAATTTCATGTGTTTTACTTTCCAAGCATTTCAATTTTCAAAGTAACTTTACTTTTTAAATTGTGCGATTTCACTATCAAAGCTATCTACTTCTAAAGTTGCGCACTATCTCTTTTGAGCAGTTACTTTTCAAAGTTACATCTCTCCTTGTGAATATTTCATAGATTAATGTTTCATTGCTAATTGGGTTTAAGTATTCTTTATTCGTTGGGTATAGTTCTGTAATCATTTAAGTTCATTATTTCATTGTATATCTATTTCATATTGTATTTCAGTTTGTAGATAACATTCATAATCGGTTTAAGTGTAAAGTAATTTTTTTTGTTCATTAGCATTATTTATTCTTTGTATAATTGTAATTTGTTGTATCTATCATTGACTCCATTTACTTGTCTTTAGGCACTAGTCTTAACTTTGTTTAGTAGATAAGGGGTGTGCTTGTCATTGAAGATTTGCATTGCTTTGACTGCTTGTCATTTGGGTTGGGTCTCCCTAGCCTAAGAACTAAAATTAACTCCTAGATCATCTAATTAACCCTAACATAGTTAAGTAGAGTCTACCCCCCTTGGCTTCCCTAGGAGTGAGCCTAGACGGAAGAAGTCAAAATCGAGGTGACAGTGGGTTTGGACTTAGGCTTGTGCCTCCAAGGACACACCAAGTGGGTTGGAGACTTCTCCACGTTAATAGGTGTGTATAAGGACGGCAACAGGCCCTGCTATTTTGACCTAAAATAATTAAAGGTCAAATTTTGGTATAAATAAACATAAAGTGACATTCATTTTCATCATAACTCACTTGGGAGAGTGGAAGTCTGAAATTTTCGCTCTTCTAAGGGTTATTGGCTGAAATAAGGAGGGAACTACTCTTTTAAGGCTTGTTTTTGGCACTTGGACAAATTTTATGAAGTTTTGTGGCAATCTTGCATGGTTTTACATGACTTTTCTTGGTGCAAGTAAGTAGATTTTTACTTTGTCATTGTAAATCGTTATGGTAATGGTTTGCTTGCTCATACAAGATTAGAAAATTGCATGTTTTAATTAATGCTTGAAGTAAGAAACTTAAAGTGCTAACTTTCTTGCTTTTCATTTTCCTAGCTTTATTGAACTAATCTAGTAACTAGTGAAACCCTAGGTCCCTAAAGTGCTAGCTCTCTAGAGGTTTATACTTAGTTATTGTGCAAAGTACTTTTCATCCATAAAAATCCAAGAAGAAGGAGGTGCTAGGGCCTAGAAGTGCCTACACCCTAGCTTCCTCAATTCTTAAGGTCAAACCTAGGACTTAAGTTGCTACTCCTCCTAGGTCTTCTTATCGCACAGTTTGTAGCAAGGATAAAAGGCTAGAGATTGGAGAGGCAAACTGGCGTAACTGGAACCAATCCCACCCAATGTCACCTCAATGGGATGGTTCTTTCTGTTTAGGGTGGTAAGGCCCAGGGGAGATGTCCCTAATGACCTGGGGTTTTGAGAAGACAAAGGATTATAAGGTAAAAGGTAAATTCTCCCCTCACAAGTCACCACCGAGCAGATAGTCCGGCTAACAGCCAATAAAGAGAAGTATAACCAAGAAAAGATATGCACCTGCCCGAGACAAAGCAACAAGAAACAGATATATGCAAGCTTGCTCACTTGGTTAGTACTTCATCTAATCAATGACTATCTGATATACATATAAGCAATTGGATAATAAATATTGACGAAGTCAATGTTTATAAAATAGCAATGATATATAATGTCACTTCTTCAATAAATGCTAAGAAATTGTGGCATTCAATGTAACAATCAACACTTCATTCAATTAATGCCTTCAAACCACCATTCAATTGCTTATAAGAGAAATGTTAGCTGCACAAATGATATTTATAGCTAGAGATGACGGCAGCAGTAGGTTAGTAAGGTTAGTTTCTAAGCTAGGGTTAGTAGTTAGGGTTTCATTCAAAGTTTTGAGAGTTGTTGTGATCAAGTTTACTCAAGAGAAAAAGGGTCTTTAGATCAGTGCCTTAGGGTTACTGGAGTCAAAAGTAGAGGACGCAGGAGCTAAGGATCAAAAAGATAGTACGGCTAAGGACTAGAAGGTGAAGCTTTGAGGTGTTTCTAGGGCAAGGCCTCAAAGTCAAAACCCTAGGGGAGAGAGGCTCACCTTGGTGTAGGGGAACTAGGCCTCGGTGTTCTCTTCTCCTTCCTTAACTCAATGGCAATGACGGCTAGCTGAGAAAATAGCATAAAACCAAGACAAGAGGGTTTGGAAGGCAACGTGTTGCTACAGCAAGGCTTCACCAGCAAACCCTAGAAAATCGACCCATCAAAGTGTAGAAGAACTAGGCTCTGATGCGTCTTCTTCTTCTTAGCTTGAAAGTAAAAACAGCTAGCAAATAAAGAGAAAAGAAGAGTGTAGCTACGGCTAGGCTCTTTCCCTCTTCAAACAATGGCTGAAAAATCTCTTGATGGGGACATGAGACAACGACCTACTATGTGTGCTTGTCACCTAGGGTTTCTTAAGCAAATTTATAACAATAAATTTAAGAAATAACAATACAACCATTCAATTAAGAAGTTTTGCAGAAATTCACTTACATTTCACCAAGAAAATCATAGCAAACCCTAGTTGTAACACCTTCCATCAAGAAATATGCAAAAAATGCCAAATAGAGATCCAAAATGCCTTCCTTCAACAAGTGCGCCTCACAATTTCAGCCAAAGAACCCAAGTCTAGTGCAAATTTCAGACCTCACTAATGAGTGAGTGAGAGATGATCCAAAAAATGAAGGTGAAAACCCTCCATTTATACAATACCATGACCTAATTTTACATTTTAGGTCATGAAAAAGGCCGACAAGGCCAAAATACTAAAATCATACTGTTTTACATTAAATGTTCAAAATTAAAACCTAATCAAGCTAAAGAGAGACGTCATGCCCCTTTTAGGTAGACGCTAGCCCCTTCTAGGGAAAAGGGGGCATCCTGGAGCAAAACATTAGCCCTCCTTGGGCTTCTCCAACCTGCCACACGTGCCAACACTGCCAAATCTGCCTCCCAAGACGTCCATAAGGTTGGATGGCGTTTTGATCATCATGGGTGACGTCCTAGGCCTTCCAAGGCCAATGTTCCACTGAAAAAGGGCCAATCCCCCTAGGTCAAGCTCTGCCAAGGTGCCTCTGGTGGAACATCCTCCCCTACTCCGGTGCAAAGCCCCTAATCCATCTCTGTCATGTCTCTGCCCCCTGATGGGCCCTTCAGCCCCATGGAGGTCCGAACTGATCATCTCCCCATGTGTACCGATCCAAATGGTACCTTTCCGTCGGGCATGATCCTGCACATCAACAGCTACGCCCTCCATGAGCTCATCAGTCACAGAGATCATAGCAATGTCAATCACATCTCATCATCAATATTATCAAACACGTGCATAAAATCTCTAATACATCAGTCAAAAGCTCAAAGACATTACACAAGCCTACAATACAAGTTTGGAGAAAATGACAAGGCGTCCTATTGGGCTAATGTCCACTGGAAGAGGAAAGTTTCCGGAAGAGACCTCATCCAAGCCATGTAAGTGGGTGATGTGGTCAAGGGATGTCCAAGCAAGTGGGTGCAGTGAGGGTAGAGGATGCAAAGCTTTACCTGTGGGTGCCTTTGTAGAAGGCGAGCTGCACCTGTCCTGGATGCAAATTTTTCCAAGCCCATTCATGCCTTTTATTCTTACTTTTTACTCTTTTCTTTTTATATTGTTTTTTTCTTCAAGAAGCTAATCAGGGGACACTACCCTGGCGTGGTGACCAGTGGTGACAGTGTTACCCACAAGTACTTTCACAGAAATGAGAAGGTTGGCTCATGATGAGACCCCCTTTCCCTTGGCCATGCAACCAAAAGTCACTACCCTGGCGTGGTAACTAGCTGGTGGTAATGTCATACTGCTAGGTACTCATGGACCTAATAGGCTGGCTCATGATGAGACCCCCTATCCTCTGATCAGGTCTTGTTTTATTATTTTTACGGGTCCCTCTTGTTTCTTGCTGAGAAGCCTTTTATTGCTTTCTCGGGGATCCCTGGGCAAAGCATCTCGAGGTTTTATTCTTAGGCTTTTATCTTTTATCAGCTTGCTTTTACCTTCTAGGCCTTTAGCCCCTTCTTCCCATGAGATAAGGTGCAATCCTGAAAATAGGTCAACCCAGTGCCCGGACAAGTAGAATGGGATAAGTGAGTGGGAAGTAAGATGAAAAAGTGGTGTTGTGAAGGGAGCGGACGATGGCTTTTCATAAATCCCCCCCAGTGGCAAACCAAAACCTAAGGACACAGGCTTACTAGGGCATCCTGTCAATCCCCCCAGACATGGTCAAGTGAGCAAGTGTAAGATCCAAGCGTTCGTTAGAAACAAAAGGAATCAAATGCACATATTCAAGGGTTTTGATGATCAAAGTGACACATACCATGATACCTGGACTAATTACCTCATGGAGCAAGAACCACCTCTGACACAAGACCAAGCCAATGATGATGGATGTTGCTGCTGCTGACAAGATAAAGGTGTTGGAAGAAAGAAAAGGTGGGCCCTCCAGGGCCATGCTAAAGTCAATCCTGCTCTCGGTACTCCATGTCTAGGACCTGTGGGCCTCGAGACATGATCTCCTAGTTATCCCTAAAAGTGGGGGATAACCGGTCTTTCTCCCTCTTGGATTATGTGTAAAATCACTTGTTAGCAGCCTTGAAGGAAGCCGCCTATTGACTCCAATACCCTTAGAAAGGCACTAGTCAAACCTCACTCTTTGACAAGTATCTTCATACTCAAACTCCAAACCGTTTCCTACTTGATTACCCTACTAACTTTAACTAGTTAACTAACCTAGCTTAGAGATACTAACAGCCACTTAATTACTGTTGATAATTCACTATTACAGCCATTGTTTGCAGTCTATATCAGCCTACCAACCACCTTAGAACAGCCCAGAATTTGTACATGGCAAGTTACTATCAATATATGCTCAAGTGTTTGTTCAATTGCCTTAGCAAAGTACATTTCTGAAGCTTGTTTACTGCTGTCATTACTTCTATTTTACTGCTATTACATTTAACTTAGACAGCCTGTTTAAATCCAATTGTTGGTTGATATATTTAGAGAACTCACATAAAGACAAAGTATTATCATTATTGCTTTAAATGCATGTTCACATTGTCCGCACAAGTACGTTCTTGTTGATACAAATTTGCAGCTATTATCATTGCTGATACAAGTACGTTCTTGTTTCCTACTTGATTACCCTACTAACTTTAACTAGTTAACTAACCTAGCTTAGAGATACTAACAGCCACTTAATTACTGTTGATAATTCACTATTACAGCCATTGTTTGCAGTCTATATCAACCTACCAACCACCTTAGAACAGCCCAGAATTTGTACAAGGCAAGTTACTATCAATATATGCTCAAGTGTTTGTTCAATTGCCTTAGCAAAGTACATTTTTGAAGCTTGTTTACTGCTGTCATTACTTCTATTTTACTGATGTTACATTTAACTTAGACAGCCTGTTTAAATCCAATTGTTAGTTGATATATTTAGAGAACTCACATAAAGACAAAGTATTATCATTATTGCTTTAAATGCGTGTTCACATTGTCCGCACAAGTACGTTCTTGTTGATACAAATTTGCAGCTATTATCATTTACTTATCACTATCATCTACTTGTCATTTGTTGCATACATAGACAGCCAGCATATATTCACAAGTTTATTGTCTTGTTGAAGCATCATTATCATTTGTTATTGCCTTTAACACTTGCTGTTGTATTGGTAAGGGGCAGGTACACTTTATATTTCTTTTGCTTCATCCATCAAGACTTAAACTTAACTTGAGTGACCTAGAGAGAGGGGTAGTTTACTTATCATTTATTTCCCTTCATTAACCCACTAGGTCTGGGGATGTATCCCTTGGAGAAGGTTTTTCCTCCCAAATAGAAAAGGGTATCCTGTTGGGGTGACAGTGACAGGATTACCCTCATGTTACGCCAATCTCGGCCTACTTGCCTTTAGGCTTTAGGCAAGTACAGATTGTGCGATAACAGTTACAAACTTAACCTACAGCCATTAGGGCTGCAGAAAACCCTAACCAAATTCTTCAATAACTCCTAATTTAACTGTTGAAAATTGCCTAAAATATGCCCACATAATCTACTAACTACAACGCATCTTTTGGCAAGTTTCGAGCAAGTTTTAGTGGTTAAATCTCTTGCTGTAATAACAAGTTTGTTACAGCCATAAGGCTGATAAATATCACTACAGTTAGCTTTTTATGACAGCATTGTTTTTTGTGCTAAAGTCTTGTTCTATCATTGTTGAGATAAACTAGTTTTTGCTAGCTTGTCTCATGCTTATTCAATTGGACTTTGAGCACTTATATTGCCACCCTTATTATCTTTTATGTGCTGATATATATCATTGATCATTGCTGCAATTAGGGACAGCAAGCTTAACGTGCTTGTCCACCTAACATTACTACATGCAAGTGTGGTTTTTCTTGTGTCTCGGGCAGGTACAAACACCCTTCGCAGGCATCCAAAAGACTTGGCAACCTTAGACCACCCGGAAACGAGTCATCAAAGCCATCTTTCCTCTTCCATCATTGACCTTTAGGGGGATACTTCTCTTCTTTCCTTTCCATCCATCTCAATCCCCCAGGGTCACTGGGATTGCCTCCCTAGAGTGACCTAGTCACCCTTGAAGTGTGGGACCTATATTGAGGTGACATTGGGTATAGTATCCCTTAGTTGTTTCCATTTTGGTGGTTGGGTAGGGCTTTGCCCAACCTAAAACTTGTGCGATAACAGTCAATACACCCGAAAATCCCAAAAGATGAAGGGATAAAAAGGATAAAGTGTGGAAAGTGATAAGTATGATCAGGATTGGTACGATGACCAATCAAGGAGACCTCCCAGTAGCAAACCTTTCCCGAAGAGTGACCACTTACTAGGGAATATTGTCAACCACCAAGGCGAAACAAAGCAAAGAGCATAATTTCCAAGTAAATGTTCTATAATCAAAGGAAGCTTTAATGCAACATATTCAAATGCCTCAAGTATTAAAGTGACACTTACCACAATACCGGACTTGTACCTCATGAAGCAAGACCCACTGTCTTCCGAAAGCAAGTTGATGCGGTGAATGCCATCATGATGAATCGGAGAAATATGGCGGTGAAGCACTTCTCCATCTGTGTACGTGGGCACTGCAAGTCAATGCATCTCTCGGTACTCCATGTTTGCAACCTGAGGGCCTTGAGACACCATCTCCTTAGTTATCCCTAGAAATGGGGGATAACATTACCTTTACCATGCAAGCGAACTATTATTGTGATTATTGTGGTTGTTCAATTTTGAAGGTTCAAAAGGGGAGTTTGAGCATAGATTTCCGTCCAATTATCAAAGAGTTGAACTTACCAAAATATTGGGAATTCACCCTGCGAACTATCCTTTGTTTGGGGAATTGGAGAAATTGCCCTAGAGTGAACTCTTGTATGTATACTAAATTCAAACTGTGAAAGCTACAGCCACAAATTAATAGAGAATTTTGACTATGTGGAACAATATTGGCTACTTTTAGTAAAGAAGTCGTTGAGGGGGTTATTTTATTGTTATTCCTTGGAGGACTAATGGATCTAAGAAAACAAATACTTGTTTATTGTAAAAGGAGATAGAGTTGAAATCTATATAAGGGTTTACTCTCTCCATTTGTAAGGTGTGAGTGAAAGTGCTCCCAAGCTTTGGAATAAGATTTCCTTTATCTTTGTTTAAGCTATTGTGGGATGGTTTTGCTACTTTGTTGAATGTGAGGTGAATTGTTCTTGGTGTATATTGGTGGTTTTATTGCAGGTTTTGGATTGTCAAAGGCAACTCAAGGGCCATAGAGGAGCAATCTTGCTACATTGGAAGAGGTTATATGTGATAGATCCTACTCCTTAAATTATTTGTTTCCTTTGTCTTAAAGAGAGAAAACTTTATGCTTTTGATATCAATAGAGTTATTGCATTAGTTGGAATCTTTAGGCAAAGCCACCCTTGTGTTGTCTTGGAAATGGACCTCGCTATAGAGTCCCTTTCCTTCCTCTAAATTTGTGATATTTATCCACTAAATTAGGGTTGTTGTTGTTACATGTCTTTGACTATCAACAGCCCCGAATCTTTCATAAGAATATCCCTTTTAAGAGGCTAACTTGACCCCATAGCGCAAACAAAATAAGGCACCAATCTTCCCTTTCATCCACCACCAAAAATATAAAATATCCAAAACTATTTATGTTTTCTAAGCTCCTTTGCTCCTACTTTGTCTAGAACACATTGAGCTTAGTTAACCATAGGGATTCCCCCCTAGGCTAGAGCTCATCTAGTCTAAAGAGAGAAAGGAAAGGCTACTGAAGTGACAACGGATAGCTTGTCTAAGTTTCCCTTGGGGTCTCACAACTTGTGCTTTGGGATTTTTACACCAAGTGAGTGTTGAAATAATGTAACTGCAAAGAGTATTCTTATTATTATTGATATATTATTCATAGGATCAATCCCCATTGAGGATTGATCATGTCAGTTATTGTAATAGGACCAAATCCCCTTTTATGGATTGGTCAAAAGACAATTGTAATAGGCAGAATAAGAAGTCGGCCCCAGCAGATATTAAAGAGACCCAGAATTATAATAAAGGTGGGTTTACCCACCCAGTTTGAGAAGTCGGCCCTGCCAATGAAGAGACACTTCACACATGCCAGACTTGTATAAATAAAGAAGACTAGCACCTCACTTAGATACACTCACTTGCTCAGTTTGAGAGACAAGTTCTGATCTATTACCGGCAAAGGAGACAGAGAGTGGCGCATATCTAGGAGAGGACTTTCTGTATTAGCATAAAAGATCTCTTGGCATTGTATTGGCTATCTATATTAAGGAAGTTTTGCTGGGTTTTCTTCCCCTAGAAGGTTTCCCAGGATAAATGCCGTGTCTCTTGCGATTGTATATTTCTCAATGATCTTGGATTATGCTATTGTTATCTAATGAAATGCAAACATCTATAATAATGGCTTAAACATTAACATGGTATCAGAGCCAAGCTGAAGGAAGCATCTTTCGCAAGAGAAAAACGTCATTGTTGTCGTACCTGCAAATTAGGGTTTTTCAAAAGTGAAGCTTTTCAACCCTAAAACTATCTAGAAAGTTGTGCCCTCCCCTAAGGATCAATTTGGCATCATCAGCGCACCTTTTCAGTGGTTGGATCTCTCGAAAAGTGAAACCCTAGTTTCACAAAGTACTAGAAGTACCAGAAAACCGGTACCAGAACTACCAAAGTACCAGAAGCACCAATCCAGAAATCCGCAGATCAGATTTGAAGGAGAAAAAGTTGGATTTTCTCAGATCCAAGCACACCAGGCTACTCGCCTCAGCCAAGCGCATCTCCTGGTAAGTTCAGTTTTTTATTTTGAGCACTTTCATTTTTCAGTCATTTTCCTAGCTCCAGGTAAAGATGTCTGCAAGCATTAAGCTTGTTGACAAGTTAGAAGGAGTGGAAAACTTTCGTGCCTGGAAGTATAGGATTGGCCTCATTCTTGAAGAGAATGACCTAGCAAGATTCGTCAAAGACGGAGTACCGGAACCCGACGATGCCGCAGAAAAGGCAAAGCATCAAAAGGACACAATAAGGGCCAAAAGAATCATTGCCGATTCAATTAAAGACCACCTGATTCCTTATGTGCCATCTAAGAAGACTCTGAAAGAGATGTTTGATGCCTTGACCAGACTATACGAAGGAAAGAACATAAACCGGAAGATGAATCTTAGAACTCAACTGAAGAATACAAGGATGCAGAAAGGAGAAATGATTCAGGAATACTTCTCCAGAATCTTTGAATTCAAAGAACAGCTAGAACCTATTGGAGATTCCATAGACGAAGACGAACTCATAATGACGCCCTTAAATGGTCTCACGATACCTTGGGATGCTTTCATCCAGACGATATGTGCCACAAAGGAGAAACTAAAGTTTGACAGTCTATGGGAAGAATGCATCCAAGAAGAAACAAGAGTAGCGAATTGTGAAGCATTACTAGCAAGGGATGATGATCAAGCCCTAGCCACCCACACCAAAGGAGGAAGGAAGAAACCCTACTTCCAAAAGGAGACTCATAAAGAGCCTCAACAATCAAATAAATTCAATCATAAAGAATCTCATCCAAGG
>ML782436.1:150343-160602 GCA_009831015.1 Picea engelmannii
TTTGAGCTATTGATTGATGTATTAGGGATTTTATGCATGTGTTTAATAATATTAATGATGAAATGTGATTGACATTGCTATGATCCCTGTGACTGATGAGCCCATGGAGGGCATAGCCTTTGATGTGCAGGACCATACCCGACAAACAGGTACCATTTGGACCGGTACACATGGGGAGATGATCAGTTCGGACCTCCATGGGGCTGAAGAGTCCATCAGATGGATGTTGAGACCCCACCATGGGGCAGAGACGAGACAGAGATGGATCGGTGTCTTGCACCGGAGAAGAAGAGGACGTTCCACCAGAGGCACCCTGGCAGAGCTTGACCTAGGGGGATTTGCCCTTTTTCAGTGGAACGTTGGTCTTGGAAGGCCTAGGACGTCACACATCATAGCCATGATGCCATCCAGCAGTATCGACGTTTTGGGAGGTAGGCTGGGTAGTATTGGCACGTGTGGCAGGTTGGAGAAGCCCAAGAAGGGCTAACATTTTGCTCCAGGATGCCCCATTTGCCCTAGAAGGGGCTAACGCCTCCCTTAGAGGGGCTTATTATCTCTTTATAGATCAATTAGGGTTTTAATTTGACAATTTAATGTGAAACAGTATGATTTTGATCATTTGGCCTTGTCGGCCTTTTACCTGACCTAAAATGTAAAATTAGGTCAAGGTTTTGTATAAATGAGATATTTTCAATCTCATTTTATCATCACAACTCACTCACTCATTAGTGAGGTCTGAAATTAGCGCCCTATATTGGGTTATTGGATAATTGGGTGATGCGCACTTGTTGAAGGAAGGCTATTTTGGCATATTTTGGTTTCTCTCTTAAAGGAAGGTGTTACAACTAGGGTTTGCACATTTATTTCTTGGTGAATTGTAAGTATTTTTCTGCAAAACTTCTTGAATGAATGGTTGTAGTTTAATTTCTTGCATGTATTTATGATTATTGTTGAACAAAAACCCTAGGTGACAAGCACACAAGTAGGTCCTTGTCTCATTTCCCCTTATAGAGAGATTTTCAGCCATTGAAGGGGAAAAAGAGACCCTAGCTGTAGCTACACTCCTTTTTCCTTTTCTCCCTTTGCTAGTCGTACCTGTTTGAGCTCAAGAAGGAGAAGACGTCCCAGGCCTTGGTTATCTACACTTAGGGCCGTTTTCTTCTAGGGTTTGATGATAGAGCCTTGTTGTAGCAACACTCTCCCTCATTTGACTCTCTTGTCTTGACTTTATCTTTCATGCTAGTCGTTTCTTCCATCTAAGGAAGGAGGAGAGAGCACGAGGCCTTGCCATAGCAACACCGGAGTGAGCCTCTCTCCCCTAGGGTTTTGTCTCTGAGGCCCTGCCATAGCAGCACTTCAGAGCTCTTCCCTCCAGTCCCTAGCCGTCCTCCTTCAACCTGTGCGTCCCTCACTCTTGACTCCATTAAACCCTAAGGCACTGATCTAGAAGTCCTCCAACGTTGAAGTGAAATTGGTCAAACAACTTTCAAACTCTTTGAATTTTAAACCCTAACTACACTAACCCTTACTTTCAAATTGCTTATATTGAATATCAGATAGTCTTTGATATATATGAAGTACTAACCAAAGTCTGCATATATCAGTTTATTGTTTCTTTGTTCTCGGGTAAAGATTCATCATTCTACTTGGTTATCTTTGTTGGTTGTAAGCCGGACTATCTGTTTCGGTGGTGATCTGTGAAGGGGGGAAACTTGTCATTGTCTAATTATCCTTTAGCCTCTTCAAAACCCCAGGTCACCAGGGACGTCTCCCCTGGGCCTCACCTCCCTAAAGAGAAAGAACCTTCCCATCGTGGTGACATTGGGTGGGATAGGTTCCTGTTACACCAGTTTGGCCCTCTACTTTATAGCCTTTCTTCCTAGCTACAAACTGTGCGATAACAAGTAGTAGAGTAACTGTGCCATCAAATGATCCAGTGGCTTTGGACCTCCAAGAGGTAACAGAAGCCAGGGCACCGAGGATCTTGTTGGACAGTGTCAAGGACCATCTGATTCCACATCTTGTTGAAAAGAAGACAGCGAAAGAGATGTGGGATGCATTGACAAAGTTGTATCAAAGTGATAACTAGAACAGGAAGATGGCTCTCGAGGACAAGCTACACAGCACGAAGATGTCTAGGGGTGAGAGCGTGACATCCTATCTCACAAAGCTGACACAGGTTCGTGATGAGCTAGCAGCTCTAAGGGATACTGTTCCGGATAATGAGCTAGTTCGAATAGCCTTGAATGGCTTTGGCAAGCAATGGGATGTGTTTGTCAAATGTGTGGTGGGCCGTGAGAAATTTCTTACTTGGAAGAGGCTATCGGATGACTTTATACAGGAGGAGATCTGGGAGGGGCTCAGCATGGAAATCAAAGGAAGAAATATGAGGATGATGAGAACCTTGCCTTAGCATCAAAGAAGGGTGCTTCTTCTAAACATGATGGTAAGAAGAAGGTTGACACCAGCAAACTTAAATGCTTTGCGCGCCATCAGCTTGGACACTTTGTCAGTCAATGCCCAAACAAGAAGAGAACCAAAGCCAAGAAAGGGACAGCTGCTACAACAAAAGTGGAAGCGTTTGTAGCCAAGTTCGAGGATGAGTTTTAACTCGTAGCGTGCCTGTCTAGTTCGATGGTCATAGGCACTTGGTATATTGATAGTGGCGCATTTTGCCACATGACAGGGGTTTGTGAGTACTTCTGCAAGCTGGACGAAAATACTTTGGATGTATACATTACACTTAGTGATGATGCAAAGTACAAACCAGCAAGGATTGGAATTGTAAAGTTTCAAAGGGAGTCAAGTAAACCTTTGTATATTAGTAATGTACTTTTTGTTCCCGGTTTAACAAAGAATTTGATCTCTCTCTCACAGTTGGAAGATGTAATGTCCCTTTCCGAGTAGGAGCTCCAGAGAGGAGGGTTGAGTAGTCTAAACATCCCCATTAGACTATAGCCAGGGAGGAACAGGGGAAAACATGGTCATTTAATGTCATTTCACTAGAGAACCTTATAATTCGAAAGTGACATTAAGTGAAAAGTGGGTAAAAGCGCCCTTTTAGTGATTTAAGCCAAAAATAGAGGAGTGCATAAGTGATGGAGCTAAAAATAGAGGTCAACAGCGAATTAGGGTTTTGGAGGAGTATATGAAGAGAAAAGCGACTTAATTCCTCATTATACAGTTTATGATTGACATTTGAGCTCTGAGGAGAAAACACAAGTTCAGGCAAATCAGTGACATTGTGGATTCCAGGAGGAAGACACCAATTGGTTGATTTCGGTGTTGAGAGACACACCCTAGTCACCGAAAAGATCATTCAGGTCTTTCATCGGATTGCAGCGGTATATTTGCAGGTTTATACAACTAGGGCGCACTTCTTCAGGGAGAGGGCGTGAGCGCTGGGAGACTTAGAGGATTAGCTTGTCCCGACCCGGGAGAACCCACAAATTTCCTTCTGACCTAGTTGAGAGGAAGGCAAGGTGCACCTTTTGAGCTATTACTCGTTAGTTTCCGACAGAGGATCCTCTTGGGCGCATTAGTTAGCCAGTGAGGGTGTAGTACTTGGGGAGGATACATTCATGGTTCCAGAGAGATCACCAGACCAGATCCGTGGAAACCCTTCCCACCCATTACAGAGGATACCAGGGCGCTCAGTTTGAGACACATACAGCTAGATTCCGCCAGTGGAATCAGTGGAATCACTAGGACGCAGCAGTTAGCCAGAGGAGGGATGCAACCCCCCCAGGGGAGCCCATATGGGGTTCGTACAAATCAGTAGAGGGCTAATCTTCAGTCCGACAGACACTGAGAGGGTGTTGAAGGTCAGGGCGCACTGTTTGGGACATATTTTAGGCAGATCCGAGGAGTTTAGCCACCAGGGCGAACATTCCAGTCTTGCAGCAGTTGCCGTGTGAGTTGTCGTAGCATGCAGCAGTTCATATCGCTCATCCATTGATCCAGCATCATTCTTCTAGTTCCGAGTATCATTGATTTAGTTTCATTATTGTATTCCGGCTAAGATCCATCTAGCTCTGATCTACTCGAGAGATTCATTTTATTTCCCCGCATGCAGTATTGTATTCAGTCTTATTTCATAATACATAGATTGCAGTTGTTCTATGTTATTTATCTATTGCATGCTTGATTATATATTGTTAAGCAATTTTTCCATCTGAAACCACATGCAAAATCACCACAAATGTTATAACTGAATTATTAAACGCATCCAAAAACCTAAGGTGTATCAATTCCAGCAGCAAATAATCGACAGTTGAGGCATATATTCCGATCTGCGAAATTAGGGATATTACAGTGGTATCAAAGCTTTAGTCCTGTCAGCCTGTGACTAAAGTTTCAATGAGTTCAGCAGAGAACCCAGAGGATCGTAAGCACATAGGTGACGAATATGTTACTTACAACAAATGCAGTGAAAGAAGGGCAGATTATCCCCAATTTCCTCCCAATTCAGAGGAAGAGGAAGAGGCACATAGGGAAGCAGAGAGAAGGGGCAGAGCGTGAGGCAGAGAGGATAATGATAGACAGGTATGAAAGACCAGAAGGTAGTGGCAAAGCACCCGTGGACCCAGATGCAGCCTTCATGCAAGTTATTAGCAATTTGGTGATCAGTCACCAGGCCATGACTCATTCCTTGGCACAGATGGCCGATAGATTGATTGTAGGGAACATTCCAGGCACAAATGCCCCGTATGCAGCATAGGGGAACTCAAGGGCAAGCAGTAGACCCCATTCACCTACTCGCACATACACTTCATCGAGTAGGATCCCCCCGCCACTATTCCCTAGCTTTCAAAGGGAACCTCCAACAGCCAGTCGTACAGAGGCAGACTAGATAGGCAGAGGATATCTCCGAGTACAAGAGAGAGTATGCAGCGTTGGGACCATAGTTCCATCAGGACATGACCTTGGTTGAGTATTGTGGGCTCAGACTCGGGAACAGTCCTAGAGATCCTCAGAGGGGAGGACAACAACAGCATCCACAGGGGCAGAACATAGACTTCATCCAGGAAGTAGATAAACTCACTATACCTTCTTTCGACAGATCATCCAAATGCACTACTAGAGCTTGGGTACAGAAACTGGACACGTGCTGCAAGCTCAACCAGATGACAGAAATTGAGGCCATCAGTTTCGCTACCCTACATTTGGAGGGAGAGGCATATGAGTGGTTGCATCATGGACTAGTGACACTGGGCCACAGTCACATCACTTCATACAAGGAGTTCATAGAGAGGATTGTGGACAGGTTTCACAGGAGGGATCCAGAGATCCATTTTAGGGATTTAGCCCTGTTATCGCACAATTTGTACTTGCCCAAAAGCCCAAGGCAAGTGGATACAAGATTGGCGTAACTGGGAATGACCTATCACTGTCACCTTAATAGGAAATCCCTTTCTATTTAGGAGTATGTTGTAGTACCCCAGGGGAGACGTCCCTAGTGACCTGGGGGTTTGAGAAAGCTAAGGCAAATGACACAAGGAAATCCTTCCCCTCTCACAGATCACTCAAAATAAAAGGTTTTTTAAGTCTTATTGAAGATGAAGCAAATAAATACTATTGTGTACCTGCCCAGAACAAGACAACAAGGCAAAAAGGGGCACTTTCCAAGTACCAAAATGATGTTAGTGCTTCATAAGACAATGAACTCTTAAGAAATGTACTAGCTGATATAAAATTGCAGCAGTGTAACAGTTTATAACAGCAATAAGAAATTTGCAACAGCCACAAGATTTATGCTCTAAAAATGCTTGAATAAAGACTTGAAATAATAGCTTTAACTAGGCAATTTGATAATAAATAGTCACGAGTAGTTTTAGCAACATCTAGCTAGCATAATATGTCACTTTTAAGGTTAATTTGTTGTTGTTAGATGGCTGTAGCAATCTTTTGCAACAGCAGCAAGTAGGTTAATCTAAGGTTAGTAGCAGTTAGTAGGTGTTCAAGAGAAGAGGTTCTGAAAATTGTTTGATCAATCAACACTTGTAAATGGTAGACTAGTGCCTTTCTAGGGTAATGGAGTCAATGATGGCAGTAGCAAGTCTTAGAGGAAAATAGCAATGATAATGTTTAGTCAAAGGGGATGGAGAGGATGAGAGAGGTATTGGTAGCCCAAGGCCTCAAAAATCCAACTCCTACAGACAATTGCTAGGAAGTAACAAAAGTTAGGCCCTAGCAATTTCTCTTTTCCTTAGACAAATTGAAATAAAATATGCAATGGACAAGGAAGTAGGGTTACTAGAGTGTTACAATGGTAGGGCTCTAGGATCTACTTCTAGATATGTGTATTTCAAGAAATTTTAGCAAGTGGAAGACTATAGAGAAAAAGATAGTAACATATGTCTTTCTCCTAGGGTTTCAAGCAAGCAATTTCATAATCTTAGACATGAAACAAGTAAAGTAACCATAAGCATTCATTCACAATAAAGAAATGCAGACTTTCCACTTACTTCACCAAGAATAATCAAGCATAAAACCTAGTTCAAGATCCTCCACATGAAAATTTGCCAAAATACACCAAGAATTGCCTCCTCCAAGGAGTGCGCACCACTAGATTTCAGCCAATAAACCTTAAAGAGGGCCGAATTTCAGACCACCACTTGTGTGATAAGTCAATGATGAAAAAATGAGAGTTTTATCTCTCTATTTATACAATAATTATGACCTTTAATTAACTTTAGGTCATCAAAACGCCGACATAGCCAAATTACATGAAAAATCCAATTTTTAACACAAATTAAAATAATTAAACCATAAAATCATCTTTAGAGGTGACATCATGCCCTTCTAGGGTGACGTTGAGCCTCCTGGGTGAAACATTGGGCCTCATCTGCAAAACATTAGGCCTTCCAAGCCCCTAGATGATGCCACACGTGCCAATTAGCACACAACTGCCTCCAAAATGCCAATCCTGATGCTGGGTAACATCTAGGGTCACAATGGCGACTTCATGGGACCCCCAAGGCCAACGTCCAGGTGGAAAAGCAAGACCCCCCCTAGGTCTAGGTCTGCCAAAGTGTCTCCAGTGAAACATCCTTCCTTTTCCCTGGTGCAAGTCTCTGACATCTCTTTGCCCCTGGCTGCGGTCACAGCATCCATCTGTGGGCTTTTGGCCCCATGGAGGTCCGAGCTAATCATCTCCCCATATGTACCTTTCCACCGAGGCATGGTCCTGCAGCAACAAAAAGTACACCCTCCATGGGCTCATAAGTCACAGGGATCATAGCAATGTCAATCACATCCAATAATCAAATTACCCAAAAATGTGCATCAAACCCCCTTTTACCCAGACAAATGCTCAAAGACGTTATGCAATTTAACAAGTCAGGTTTGGAGAGGGTCTCAGGATGTCCTATTGGGCTAATCCTCCTCAAGTTTGGGGTGTTTCCCAGGTGAAAGCCAATCTAGGTCATGTAAGTGTGTGAAATGGTGTGGGGGAAGTGTTTGGGCAGAGGTTGCAGTGATAACAGGGAAATGTAGGTCTTGCTTGTGGGTGCCTTTGTAGAGGGCGAGTTGCACCTTCTCATGGATGCCATTGTTTCCTAGCCCATTCAATGCCTTTTATTCTTAGTCTTATTGCTTTTTCTTTTCAAGGGAAAAGTTGGGGGACACTGTCCTGGCGTGGTGACCAGAGGTGACAGCGTTACCCACAAGCACTTCACGGAAATGAGAAGGCTGGCTCGTGATGAGACCCCCTTTCTCTTGGCTATGCCACTAAGAGCCACTACCCTGGTTTGGTGACCAAATAGATGGTAGTGTCATACCGCTACATGTCCATGGACCTAATAGGCCGGCTCATGATGAGACCTCCCATCCACCAACTAGATCTTGAGTTTTATTTATCTTACGGGTCCCCTTTTCTTACTGAGAAGCCTTTTATTGCTTTCTCGGGAATCCCTGGGTGAAGCATCTCAAAGGTTTTATTTTGGCTTTTAACTCTTGCCAGCTACTTTTACCCTCAGGGCCTTTAGCCCCTTCTTCCCACAAGGCAAGGTACAACCCTTCCTAGTGTGGCAAATCTAATGCCCGAACAAAGGTAGGGGAAGATGAGAGGGATAATGATGAAAAATGGTAAGTATGGAAGGAATGGACAATGACCTTTCATAGACCCACCCAGTGGCAACTCATCCTAAAGGGAACCAGCTTACTAGGGCATCCTGTCAACCCCCCCCCCCCCCCCAGGTATGAACAAGTTAAAGAGCATAATTTCCAAGCAAACGTTATGAAATAAAGGAGAGTTTAGTGCAACATATTCAAATGCTTTGAAAATCAGAGTGACACATACCATGATACCCGAACTCATTACCTCGTAGAGCAAGACCCACTGCTACTTCAAGACCAGGTTGGTGGGATGGATGTTGTTGATGTTGATAGATGGGATGCACTGAAGAAAAAATGGGCCCTCTGGGGCCAAGCTCAAGTCGTCTGGCTCTCGGTACTCCATGTCTTGGACCTATGGGCCTCGAGACATAATCTCCTTAGTTATCCCTGGGATAGGGGATAACAAGCCCAATTGAGACAAACTAGCACACCAAAGGCATTCATCACAGAGTTCCAAAGGGTAGCCGTGGCAATGACAGATATTTCAGAGCCCAGATTGGTCATGCTTTTAACAGAGGGTCTCACAGAACCCTTGAGAGGATGGGTGAAGGCCTACAAACCTCACACACTACAGGATGCCATCCTGCACACTAGGGATCTACCAGACTCAGTGCCGAAGACCAAAACTTTTTCCAAAACTATTGTGCCACATGAGGACCAGTATAGGAAACCATTTTATAGAGAGTGGAAGGGTAAGGAGAAGTTGGATGATGCTACGAGGCATAATCTTATGAGGAAGAAGCTATGCTCCACCTGCAAAGATCCATGGCTCCCCGACCATAGGTGCATGGGAAAGGGATAAATCCATTACATTGAGGTTGCCGCAGACAGTGATGAGGAGGAATAGGGAAGTCAGGCACAGGACAGTGAATCCACTAGCTCAGAGGAGGAGCCATTGCATGAGGACGAGCAGCGTCCAAGGAGACCACCGACACCGAGAGGGGCACAGCCACCGATAAAGCCACAACCTCGCGAAGAGGTTAAGAGACTAGCACTAGCAAAGGGTGTCATAGCGACCCTTTCTGGAGTCCCTAGGTATGACATCCTCTGGATCAGAGGGATTATTCAGGGACAGCGGGCCATTTCCTTAGTAGATGGTGGGGCAACCCACAACTTCATTGATACTGCATGGGTAGCTAGGCGAGCACTATAGACAGAGGAGTTTGAGGGGTTTGAGGTTGCAGTAGCAGATGCCCACATGATGGGGTGTTTGGACAGAGTTCCAGACTTGGAGGTGAAGTTAGGTAACTACACCATGAGAGATACATTCTATGTAGTTGACCTAGCTAACATAAATGTGGTGTTGGGAGTCCAATGGTTGATCACCTTGGGCAAGATTTCTACCAACTACCAAACCCTTGAGATGGGATTCAGAGACAGTGAGGGGAAGATGATTGTTGTAATGTCCCTGTCCGCTTAGCACCAAAAAGAAACGAAAAAGCAACCCACTAGCTTATCTAATTCCCATAGGCTAGGTTGGGAGATGTGTAATGGAATTACATCATGACTTATGTCACTGGGGGTTCAAAAGTCATATTAATGAATAAAAATTTAAAAAAGCAAGGAAAAAAATAGTCACTTTATTAAATGAAGTAAAAGGACATAAAAGTGACTTATTAATTAATTAATGAGAAAATAGAATATTTCTCACGGGGAAAATACAAAAGAAGCGAAAAGAGGAATTCTCCTCATTCACTCATTTATCATATCAAAATTGGATTTCGAAAGCTCTTGGCTTTTTCTAGCGTTGAGGAGGAAAACCCTCGACGAACATTGGTTTCGATAGTGAAATCTATCTATCCTAATCAATTCTCAGAGTAGATCATCCAGATCTACTGTTTGTGCTTCTTTGCAAATTCTCATGGCAGCATATTGGAGAATGACATTTGATAGAGGTTGATTTTCTCGTGGATGCTGAGGCTAAGGGTGGAAGGACGAATTTCTAGTTGGGGGTCAAGTTTATCCCCTAAAAGTCGAGTTTCCCTTAGAATCAGGGCCGTATACCTTCCTTGGGCCGAGTTTAATAGAACATGGGTCGTGTTGATGAATAAAGGCGAGATTTCTCAAATGCTGGGTGCGTTTTGTTGAAGGAAAATCCATGGGTCTTCATGCTGGGACGTTCTATTGTGAGCTGGGCGCAT
>ML782436.1:182220-193198 GCA_009831015.1 Picea engelmannii
TTTGCTGGGTTTTCTTCCCCTAGAGGGTTTCCCAGGATAAATGCTATGTCTCTTGTGAATGTGTATTTCTCAGTGATCTTGTTCTTATTATGCTCTTATCTATTGAAATGCAAAGAACTATAATAATGGCATAAACATTAACACTTATGTCACTGGGGGTTCAAAAGTCATATTAACTAATTATGAATAAGTCATTTAATAAAAAAAGCAAGGAAAAGAATAGTCACTTTATTAAATGAAGTAAAAGGACATAAAAGTGACTTATTAATTAATTAATGAGAAAATAGAATATTTCTCACGGGGAAAATACAAAAGAAGGGAAAAGAGGAATTCTCCTCATTCACTCATTTATCAAATCAAAATTGGATTTCGAAAGCTCTTGGCTTTTTCTGGCGTTGAGGAGGAAAACCCTCGACGAACATTGGTTTCGATAGCGAAATCTATCTATCCTAATCAATTCTCAGAGTAGATCATTCAGATCTACTGTTTGTGCTTCTTTGCAAATTCTCATGGCAGCATATTGGAGAATGACATTTGATAGAGGTTGATTTTCTTTTGGAGGCTGAGGCTAAGGGTGGAAGGACGAATTTCTAGTTGGGGGTCAAGTTTATCCCCTAAAAGTCGAGTTTCTCTTAGAATCGGGGCTGTATACCTTCCTTGGGCCGAGTTTAATAGAACATGGGTCGTGTTGATGAATAAAGGCGAGATTTCTCAAATGCTGGGTGCGTTTTGTTGAAGGAAAATCCATGGGTCTTCATGCTGGGACGTTCTATTGTGAGCTGGGCGCATATCCTCTTGTGGAAGAGTTGTATTGTCCAGCTAGGGCCGAGTTGAGAACCTTCCATCTCTGCTGGAGGTCGAATCTCACTAAACAGGTCGGATTTTATATGTGTGGGCCATCCCTCTACTGTCAAGAGGTCGCACAGCCATCCTGGGCAGAAATGTTCTATGGTGGGCTTCTCTTATTTGCTGAAGGTCGATCTGATGCATATATAAGGAAATGTGGTGTTGTCTCCTACAGCGGATTCCCAATTCTTGTTGCTGATATATAAATATACCTTGTAGGGCCAAAGTTCCTTCATCTACAGCACTCATTCACCTCTGTGGAAGCTGCTGCTATATTGTTATCTTCAGGGTTGATTGTTGTTGATTAAGAGCCTAAATTACGAGAGCTTCTATCTATCATACTTGCTTTCTGTGGAGAGATCGCTGCTTATACAATTTTTGGGGATCAAGCCTATCATTATCAGCCATAGCCATCATTTGTGGAGTTTGCTGCCTATGTTCCTAACTTCATAACTAATATATCAGCTATACCAGGCCGCCTATGAAATGAACCAGGTTCTTCTATACATCTTGCATATTTTGCTACAACTTTGTATGAATTTTACCATAGCTGATATTATTGGAATAAATAAAGAGATCTGGCACTCTTATTATTTATATTATTTCTAATGATTATTGCATGAGTAAAGAAAACACGGCTGCAAACTTACATGATATTGTCTTCGAAAACAAATTCAACAAGAAAACACATAATATTTTAGTTCAGAATATTACATATTGAGGGGCATGTCGACAGGGGCACCCAGGATAGTTTCGGCCAAGAGGATGGAGAGGATCTTCAAGCATGGGGAAGCAGCAGATGCATTATATAGGAGACCAGTAGCTTGTTCCTTGATGGAGATTTCAGCAAATTGGAAATCCCACTTGTTAGTGGAATATTCCAAGAACAAGTTCGCTCATGAGATATTCAATGGACAGGTACAGGATGACAGGTACAGAGTCATAGACGATGTCATCTTCTACAAAGACCGAGTCTACCTAGTGCCAGGATCAGGT
This sequence comes from Picea engelmannii, assembly GCA_009831015.1. Lineage (NCBI taxonomy): Eukaryota > Viridiplantae > Streptophyta > Pinopsida > Pinales > Pinaceae > Picea > Picea engelmannii. Next base: position 184,063 of record ML782436.1, read on the forward strand.
CTCAAGAAGCAGATTTTAGCAGCAGTACACGACTCTCCATTAGCAGGCCATCAAGGGTTCTTCAAAACCTACAGGAAGGTCAAAGAGAGATTCTCTTGGGAAGGTCTCAAGCAGGATGTGATGAGACATATCAGTGAGTGTGTGACTTGTCAGCCGAACAAGTCTGAGAAGACACTTCTAGCAGGGTTTCTTCAGCCACTTCCCATTCCGGAGAAGAAATGGGAAAGCTCATCCATGGACTTCATTACAGGCCTTCCGAAGACTCAGGGTAAGGATGGCATATTTGTAGGGGTCGACAGGTTTACCAAACTTGCACGTTTTCTCGTGATTCCCACAGACTACAACGCAGTGCAGGTGACAGAGTTGTTCTTCAAAGAGACCTTCAGACTTCACAGGTTGCCACAGAGTAGACTCAGCGACAGAGACAGTCAGTTCATCATCACTCCAGAGGAGCTTCCACCTTTGGATGAGGAGGGGCAGTTTGAGTGGGTTCCTGAGGAGGTACTGGAGTTTAGAGAGCGGAGCTTGAGGAGCAGTGTCATCAAGGAGTGTTTGGTCAGATGGAGAGAGCTTCTAGTAGAGGATGTGACTTGGGAGAGCGAGCATATTTTGCAGCACCCTGAATTGATATTGCTTGAGGACAAGCAATCTCGGGAAGGGAGGATTGTAATGTCCCTTTCCGAGTAGGAGCTCCAGAGAGGAGGGTTGAGTAGTCTAAACATCCCCGTTAGACTATAGCCAGGGAGGAACAAGGGAAAACAAGGTCATTTAATGTCATTTCACTAGAGCACCTTATAATTCGAAAGTGAAATTAAGTGAAAAGTGGGTAAAAGCACCCTTTTAGTGATTTAAGCCAAAAATAGAGGGGCGCATAAGTAATGGAGATAAAAATAGAGGTCAACAGCGAATTAGGGTTTTAGAGGAGTATATGAAGAGAAAAGCGACCTAATTCCTCATTATGCAATTTATGATTGACATTTGAGCTCTGAGGAGAAAACACAGGTTCAGGCGAATTAGTGAGATTGTGGATTCCAGGAGGAAGACACCAGTGGGTTGATTTCGGTGTTGAGAGACACACCCTAGTCACCGGAAAGATCATTCAGGTCTTTCATCGGATTGCAGCGGCAGATTTGCAAGTTTATACAGCTAGGGCGCACTTCTTCAGGGAGAGGGCATGAGAGCTAGGAGACTCAAAGGATTAGCTTGTCCCGACTCAGGAGAACCCACAGATTTCCTTCCGACCCAGTTGAGAGGAAGGCAGGGCGCATCTTTTGAGTTATTACTCGTCAGTTTTCGACGGAGGGTCCTCTTGGGCGCATCAGTTAGCCAGTCAGGGCGCAGTACTTGGGGAGGATACATTCAGGGTTCCAAAGAGATCATCGGACCAGATCCAGGGAAACCCTTCCAAGTCTCGACCCATTACAGAGGATACCAAGGCGCTCATTTTGAGACACAAACAGCTAGATTTTGTCGATGGAATCACTAGGGCACAGCAGTTGGCCAGAGGAGGGGCGCAACCCCCCAAGGGATCCCATCTGGGGTTCGTACAGATCAGCAGAGGGTCGATCTTCAGTCCGACAGACACTGAGAGGGTGTTGGAGGTCAGGGTGCACTATTTGGGACAGATTTCAGGCAGATCCGAACAGTTTAGCCACCAGGGCAAACATTCCAGTCTTGTAGCAGTTGTCGTGTGAGTTGTCTTAGCATGCAGCAATTCATATCGCTCATCCATTGATCCAGCATCATTCTTCTGGTTTCGAGTATTATTGATTTAGTTTCATTATTGTATTTTGGCTAAGATCCATTTATCTCTAATCTAGCCGAGAGATTCATTTTATTTCCCCGCATGCGGTATTGTGTTCAGTCTTATTTCATAGTACATAGATTGTAGTTGTTATGTGTTCTTTATCTATTGCATGCTTGATTATATATTGTTAAACAATTGTTCCATCTGAAACCACATGCAAAATCACCATGCATGTTATAATTGAATTACTAAACGCATCCAGAAACCCAAAGTGTATCAGTGCCGGCAACAAATAATCGACTGTTGAGGCATATATTCCGATCTGCGGAATTAGGGATATTACAGAAGAAAAGGGATATGTGGTCACTTTTGGAGATGGGAAGGTGTACATACATCCAAAAGGCTCTAGCGCAAGCATCAGCAGAGTATTGGGTGTGAGAAGGAAAAAACTGTACAAGCTGCAGTTTGAGCCAACATGTGTGTTAGTGAGCAACAATAACAGTGGTCGAGATTTGGGGGAGCTTTGGCACAGACGGATGGCACATTTACATCATGGAGCACTCAAAGTGCTCGGGGAGTCCGTGACTGGGATTCCAGACTTCAGTTCTGATTAGCACAGAGTGTGCAAGGGGTGTGCTTTGGGCAAGTACGTCAAGATTGTTTTTCCTAGCAGCGACAGCAGGGCCAAAGGGATTTTGGACGTGATTCATTCGGATGTCTGTGGACCCATGTCATCAGTTTCAATAAGTGGGTATGAGTACTTACTACTATGTCACTTTTATAGATGACTATTCCAGGAAAACCTGGATATACTTTATGAAAACAAAGGATGAAGTCTTCAATCGGTTCAAAGACATCAAAGCTCTTGTGGAGAACCAGACAAGAAGAAAAATTAAAGTACTCAAGTCAGACAATGGAAGCGAGTACACCTCAAATGCCTTCAAGGAGTTTTGTACAGCATCAGGGATCAAGAAAGAGTTAACCGTGCCATATAATCCACAACAGAACGGTGTGTCAAAAAGGAAGATGGGTCAATTGTTGGAGCATCTAAAGCTATGTTGCATGATCAGGAGTTGTCCATGTTTCTATGGGCTGAGGCATGCAACACTGCAGTCTATCTACAGAACAGGAGTCTGCACAAAGTGTTGGGGAGGATGACGCCTAAGGAAGCGTTCACAGGGAAGATGCCAGATATTAGTCACTTGCGCATCTTGGGTGCTTCATATATTATCATGTTTCGACAGAGAAGAGAACCAAACTGGAACCTACAACAGAAAAAGGCAGCTTGATCGATTACAGTGAGACCTCAAAGGCCTATAGGGTTTACATTCAAGCACTTAGGAAGAGACGGGATGTGAGATTTGAGGAGGACAAGGCTCTCAGGAAGTCCTGCGAACAGATGTCAGCAGTGGGTCAGGTTCAGATCATACCTAAGGAGGAGGCTACACAGCGAAGACCCCAGACTTCAATGCAAGGTGGACGGCAACAGAAGCAGACTGAGCAGGTAGAGCAACATGACGAGCATGATGAGGAGCATGATGCTCCATTCACACCGATCGAGTCTTCTAGTAGGAGGTGGCCGAAGTGGGATGAGCGTACATTGAGAGAGGCTCAGGAGCAAGTGGATGCTCCAAGGACATCAGTCAGGCAGAGCAAATTGCCTCAGATATTTTCCAGCTATATGGCTCTTATGAGTGAGTTGATAGAGGCTGAGCCCTCCAACTTTCAGGAGGCATCTAAGCAACATGTGTGGAGAGATGACATGATGGAAGAGTATTCTTTTATCATGAAGAACGACGTATGGGAGGTTGTACCCCGACCTGAGGGAAATTCTGTGATTGGATCCAGGTGGATATACAGGATCAAGCACGTTGCAGATGGCAGTGTGGACAAGTTCAAAGCCCGTTTTGTGGATAAGGGATTCTCACAGAAGGAAGGGATTGACTTCAGTGAGACATTTGCACCTGTGGCAAGATATTCTTCTATCAGGGCAATGATATGTTGAGTTTTGTGTACCTTGGGAAGTGATCCCCTTGTGTTTGTAAGTCTCTAGAGGGAAATGTTTGACCCTTGTGCCTTTTACTTTATGTCTAATTTCACTTTGACTTAGGAGATTTAAGTCAAAAGTGAAATATGTCACTTAAGTCATAAAGTGACAATTAATTCACTTTGTGGGTGAATTAAGAGACATAAAGAAAACTTAGGAAACTTAAACAAAAGTGGGTTTCTAAGTGAGATACTTAGAGATGAGATCTCACCCATTGATTAGAGTTGGCTAAGACTAATCTGAGCCATTGATCTCTAGGTTTGGCCTAAGGATGGCTAAAGAGGGCGCATAGGGCAAATGAGGGATTCAATTGTTCACTTCATCACTTGAGAGAGTTGGGTGTGGAGAAGAGAAGTGAGAAGATAGGGTTTGAAGGAGGAAGCTCGGGCGCACTTGATCATGGAGGCCGCAATTCGGTTTGGATCTTCTTTCATGGAGTGTGTGTGTGTGTTTGCTAGTTGGAGGGCGCATCCTTCGTATAGGGGCGCATGCTTGCAGGCACATGTTGGAGAGGGGCGAACTTGAATCTGATTGATGCATTGTTGAGGGCGCACACCAAGAGCAAAGGGTGTGAAAGGGTTCTTCAAACAGCCAAGGGAAGGGTCAAAGGTGCATTCATCTTCAAGCAAAGACAAGGAGGGAAGGGCGCACTTCTAGGGGCGGATTCTTCAAGGAGCCTTATTGCTATGCTTAAGAGGAGATAGCAAATTGTACAGGTTCCTTTGTATTATATTCCTTGTTGTTTTTATTGCTTGAAGAAATCCATATATATACATCTCTCTAAACTAGTTTTCCCCATGGGGGTTTTTCCAGGTTCATGTTGACCAAAAACATAATGTGTTCAATTTTCATGTATGCTTAGTTATTGATCAGCATTAGGAGTTGTTAAGATCCTAGAGGGCATTGTATGTTTTGAAGTTTATGCATGTGCTAACCTTGGTTACGAAAAACACTTGCAAGGGCACCTTAAAAGAGCATCCAATCATCAATTTAAAGGCAGATTTGAGGGGAAAATTTTCAGACCTGTTTGCTGTCCTAAAGCAGCAGCAAGGACAGCTTTGAAACCTTGAACTTAAAGCCCAACAAGAGGTCAAAAGACAGACTTGTTGGGCAGCCTTTAGTTCGTCAAAAATATCCAATCTATAGTAGCTGAGTTGGGTTGGGAGATCCACCAGATGGATGTTAGGACAACATTTTTGAATGGAGTGGTAGAGGAAGAGATCTACATTGAGCAGCCAAAGGGATTTGAGGTGCAGAGCAAGGCATCTTATGTTTGCAGGTTGAAGAGAGCACCATATGGGCTCAAGCAAGCACCACGTTCCTGGTACAGCAGAATCGATAGTTATTTGCTTGGGATGGGCTTCACCAAGAGTGAGGCTGACTCTAACCTTTATTATATTTTGGTTGGGGGAGAGCCACTCATTCTTGTGTTATATGTATATGACTTGTTTATGACAGGATCAGGGAAGCTCATAGGAAATTGCAAGAGGGATCTTGCTAATGAGTTTGAGATGGACTTGGGATTATGCATTATTTTCTAGGTTTGGAGTTGTGGCGGAAGGATGGACAGATTTTCCTTGGTCAAGGGAAATATGCTCTGGAGATCCTAAAGCGCTTTGGTATGTAGGATTGCAGGCCTATGGAAACACCTATGATTACGAACTGGAAGAAGATCGATGCATCCTAGTCAGAGAGAGTGGATCCCACACTTTACAAACAGCTCATAGATTCTCTGATGTATCTGGTCAACACTAGGCCAGACTTGAGTTTTGCAGTAAATACACTCAATCAGTTTATGGTAGAGCCAAAGCGTGTGAACTGGGTGGCTGCGAAACATGTGTTGAGTTATCTGCACAGGACAGTGGAGTACGGATTGAGCTATATCCAGAGGGATGGAGTGCAACTAGTGGGTTATTCGGATGCAGATTGGGCGGGCAGCATTGTAGATCGGAAGAGCATGTCAGGTTGTGTTTTCAGCTTGGGTTCAGGTGTTATTTCTTGGTTCAACAGGAAGCAGAAGTCAGTGGTGTTGAGTTCTGTAGAGGCCGAGTATATGGCATCCAGCTTGGCATCATGCGAGGCCATTTGGCTTCGAAAGCTACTCATGGAGCTATTTGGACAGGAGTTGGATGCAACAGTGATCCACTGTGACAATCAGAGTTGCATTAAACTCTCTGAGAATCCTGTGCTTCACGACAATCCAAACATATTGAGATTCATTATCACTTCATCAGAGACTATGTGTAGAGGTGTACAGTGAAGTTGTTGCATGTGCATACCAGTGAGCAGATTGCAGACATACTCACGAAGCCTTTGGTGAAAGGAAAATTTGTCTTCTTCAGAGACAAGTTGGGGGTTGTAAAGAATATCATCCTCACTAAGAGGGAGTGTTAAGTTTGTAGCTCGGATGGTATTAATCTCCTAATCATGTTAATTTTCTTAAGTGAAATGTAACTAATTGTTAACCCCTAGATCTTCACCCTTGAAAATCTTGAGGGTTAAGAGCTAGCATGCATTCCTTTGGCTGTCATTCTGATTTTCACCCAGAGTTTAGAACTTGTGGTTAGCAAAGGTTGGTTCTCATCAGAAGCGGGTATATGATCGGTACATGGTCGTTTCGTTCAGAGTTAGAGTTGGCTTGGTTTCCCATGCATTTTGAGAGAGATGTCTACATACAGCATGTGTTGCTACTTTTTAGGAGCCACGGTTTGAGTGGGTCTCTTCATAGTTTGGAGCAATTCTAAGCGTACAGGGATGGTCCTTGCATGATTCTAGACCCAATAGCACTTTTTCGAGCGACATGCAAGAATTTTCTATTTTTAGCAGTTTGGGCTCCAGGCCCCAGATTCAAATTCCGCGCACATATTGTGGATCCTTGAGACATTCTGAGTCTTTGGACTTTTCCAAGATGATTGATCACAGGTTTATATTTTTAGTAGTTTGAGCACTAGGGCTCGCATGTCGATTTTGATTGTGGATTCGGATTCCTTGCGGAAAATTGAATCCAATGAGTATAAAGTCATGGATATCTAGACAACTTTCTATTTTTAGCAGTATATATTTTTAGCAGCGGACATATGGTGGTGGTCTCCTACCCATCCCCAACATTTGTGGAGAGTTTGGATCAGTTTCGGAAAGTTTCAAATTTTTGGGACCGGATGGCTATTTTCATAAATTTCTATTTTTAGTAGTCATCGTCATCCCCAACAGTGACAAGTGGCGAGATTAGATTCTGATAGGTGGCAAAGTTTCAACAAGGTGTAGCATCTACATGGCATCATTCGACAAAGGGCGCATAGGGTGAGGTGGCATTTTCCGTGGAGAATGTTTATCCACTTAGGCTAACTTTTCCTGCTAATTCTTCTTCACCCACCATAAAACCACTTTCCATACATTAAACCACTTTTCGTATATTAAAAGTCCCTAAACCATTTTACCCATACCTCTTAACCTTCTAACCCTATATTATCCTAGTCCTAAACCCACTTCCCCTTTCCACTCTACCCTCAGTCACATTTATCCTAACCCATTCATTTAACCCCTTTATCCTACCTTTATTAAATTAAGGTTTCACTTTATTTTATTATTAATTAAAGTGTTACTTTATTAAAATAAAAAAAGAGTTTGTACTACCCCTTATCCTCTCCCTTTTAAACATTCGTACCTCCTACTTTTTATAACCCATGGTTGTCCCCTTTAATTATTTAATCATTTAAAAAGTTGTCCCCCACTTTTTTTTCCCCTTTAATTATTTATTTTTTGTCCCCTTTAATTATTTAATCATTTAATTAAAATGTTGTCCCCCACTTTTTTGTCCCCTTTAATTATTTAATTATTTAATTAAAATGTTGTCCCCCATTCTTTAATTAATTAATTAATTAATATGCCCCTTTTACTAATTCATGTCCCCCCTTTGTATACATGTGTACCCATCCTTTTAATGAACATACTCCATCATTTAATTAAAGTTGCATGACTAACTTAATATAGCCTATCCCATCGCCGGATGGGGTGACATATGGCCAAAGAAAGACTGTTGGCGCGCATGCAGCCAGGGGAGTTATTACCCCCAGCCGTCGTCCATACCCCCATACCATTTGAATGGAGGGCTTTAACACTGCAATAATGGTAGTGTGTTGCTATACCTCTGGGAAGTTAATGGCTCTTCATGCGAACCAGCTCTAGAGTACTGAAGCGGGTACTCGTCCTTGGGCTAATGTCACTTCAGCTTTCATGGCATCCCCCACTAGCATTCAACCGGCCTCTATGAAGGTAAGAGCCCGTGGGCACTTTGTCATTTACCATATTCAGTTGGCTCTCTGGTTCTTTCTGTCTCCCGTGTATTCATGTTGTGGACATTCTCCCGTCGCCTCCTTACCTCTGCTGGTCACCTCTCACAGCCTCCTTTTTACCAGTGCAACTCCTCTAGCCTAGTTTTCGCCTCCATTGCCCCAAATTCGCTGCAATCCTTCAACCATGCCCGAAGAGTGTGGAAAACCCAAAATAGGGCCATTGTATTATAGCTTCATTGCGCGGTGTAGTCGCCCTGACCCCTCGCAACCTTCCCCTCCGACCAGCTCCCCCGGAAGGGGCCAGAATTGCACTGAGACTACCCCTCCCTCCCCTCATGCCCAAAACTCGCCTCCACCCCTTTCTGAAAAAATGCATGATACCAAAAGTTGCCCGATGGAGGAAGAAATTCCTCCTCTAGAACTGCAGCCCTCAAAAGCCCCACTCGAGCCTAGCATCATCACCAGGCCCCAAGCCCGGCCTCTGGAGCAAGGAAGTTGCTTGGTGGAGGAAGAAATTCCCCCCAGTTGGTTGGCAGAGTGGATCGCCAAGAACTCTAGCCCTGGGTTGGACATGGAAGAAACTCCACCGGCGGATTTTGATATGGTTACAACTCTTCTCGCGGATGCGGATGGGAAAATTGAGCATCCTATGCCCAATCCTCATCGCTTTTCGAATGACCACTTGCAACTGATCTTTGATATGCGGCGAATTCTGTGTAATGTCCCCATTTTGGGACATTATAAGATTACAACATTTCAGAGTGTTATGCCTACCCGAGTAGCCAGATAGGGGTGACAGAGAGTTCGGGAGATATTGAGGGGTTTATTTGGGCCCGACTTGCATCGATCATCATCAGGATCCATTCCGCACAACTGGGCTTTGGTTTCATTGCATTCCGACGATTTTCGTAATTTTGAGTTATTATGGGTCATATCTTAATTAAATTCACTAAGAAGGTCATAATGGGCATATTACTTGGAGAAACCTCTTAGTGTAATAGCTCATCGAAATCGGGAGGAAGAGCACTACAGGATAAGATGATGAGAAGT
>ML782436.1:227438-266627 GCA_009831015.1 Picea engelmannii
GTCCAGGCTCAGCAATCAGGGACAGGCATTCCTTAGGGTTTATACATTCTCTCCAAGGTGCACTTTGATTAGTGTAGGAAGAATGGCCCAGGGTGGGGAATGGTCCAGGTTCAGAAGACAGGACAGTTATTCTTCCTTGCTTGGGAAGAATAGTCCAGATATCTCATTGTTCTACTCTGAGAGCAGATATTCTTTCATATCTCACAGACGTGAGTGAAAGATTGGCCCAGATGATTCAGTTTATCTTTAACAATATTTTCTGTGCAGGTTGACATCAGATGATTGTTATGGAGACTGTCAGTCTCTAGACAATAGAATTATGCTACTGTGGTGGATATGTTCCATTGTTTGTGACTATACATCATTGATCAAGTACTTGTATGCTACTTGGTGTGGTAGTAAACCACTAGAGTGTAGTTATGTACTACCGTGGATAAAACACAATTGTGTTCTATCAATTGATATTGTGCCAGTTATCATGGAGAATTATTCAGTTGGATAATAATGACGGTGCTCGTGATGCTACCAGTTGAATGGTCTGTTGTGCTCAAGACCATACCTCCCTAGCTAGGAGGGAGTGTTGATATTAAGGTAGCTTCGGGAGGTATGAACCTCTATTGTGACCTTTGACAAGATTAGAATGTTCTGGAAGGAAGCAAAGAAATGAAGGAAACCCTAGACAAGATGTTCGCTGACAATAGATGATTAATATGAATTAATTAGTACCCAGAAGGAGAAGTCGGCCCCAGTAAGTCTGCCAGAATCTCTATAAATACAGGGCATCAGTCTCTCATTTGACATACTTCTCAGAATTACAGAGAGCAGTTTCTGCGCACTGCAGTCCAGCAGTTTTGTGCGCAAGTCCTAGGGAAGGTGCTACGCCAGTTTTTGGGTGAGACTATATGATCAGCTTGGTTACTTCTTGCTTGGTGCATTGGCCTCTCTTGGCTATTGGATTGCTACCAGGATTCTTTTCTCTGTCAAGGTCAAGGTGCTCGGAGGGTGGCTTCGGCCTATGGTTGGGTGACAAGGGTATTGTCAATGGTAAAACAAGCACAATCCTTCATATTCTAACACATGTTTTCCTTAGTCTTATCAGCCCTTTAGGTCACTAGGGACATCTCCCCTGGGGTAACTTTGATATACTCCTAAACAGAAAGGGGTTTCCTATTAAGGTGACAGTGATAGGTCACCCTCTGTTACGCCAATCTTGCATTCACTTGCCTTGGGCTTTGGGCAAGTACAATTGTGTGATAACATTTTGGCACCGTTGTCGGGGAACACTGAGTCAATATTCCTCAACGACACTTTTTCAGTAAGCCTTTCCCTCGAAGCCTTTTCTTCACAAAGCTTACTTGGCGACTCCACTGAGGGTGATCCCCTCATCCCCTTGATAATTTCAAGAAGATTATCTGGCGAGTCCATTGAGTTCGGGGAGGTATACCAATCCTCCCAAGTCTTACAAAAGAAAGCCTCCCCAAGACTCTCCTATAGTAAAATCATTATTTGGAGGCAATCTTCCCTTAAATACAATGTCTAACGCTCAGACTCAGACCCTTAATCCAAACCAGGCTAATAACCAAAAACAATGGTCATCCAAACTTTTTAAACCGTTAGACATGACAAATATTCCAGGATACCCTAGGCAAATGCACCCTAGATATGGGAAGTGGTTGCCTAAGTTCACTGGTAATGATGTAATCAGCACCGAGGACCATATGAGCAATTTTTGGGCCTTCTTTCAACTTCATCCTATCAGTGATGATGTTGGAGATTTAGCAATGAAATTGTTTTCTTCTACCCTCTATGATGGTGCTAGAAGATGGTATAATGGTCTCCCTGATGATAGCTTTACCTCTATGGATAAATTAGAGGAAGTGTTCCTCAAAAGATGTAGCGTCAAGGAAGACCCTAACATGCTGCTAATAAGGCTAAATAACATCACAAAGGCTGAGAATGAAACTGTTAGGGAATTTCATGATAATTTTGAAAGGTTGATACAACAGAATCCAGAAAGCCACCACCCTTCAAGCAATTTCCTTCTCTTTCTTTATATCAAAGCCTTTACAAGACAAATAGGCTTCCTCCTTAGAGACAAAGCTCCTAGGACAGTCCAAGAAGCCCATGAGATGGCTACTAAAATTGAAGATAACTATCATTGTCCAAAGTAGAACCTTTCTTCGCCCCAAGAGTCAAAATGGATGCTAAACCCAAGGTAGTCCACAATGCTGAATCTATTTCAGATATTGGCGTTAGCTTGGCAAAGCTACAATTGAGTGTAGATGGCATGGTAAAAACCCAAGAATTAATGATGAATAGGATTGTCAACCTAGAAAGAGCCCAACAACAAGCTCCTAGACCTCCTTATAAGGGGCAATTCCAAAGGGGAAATCAAGGTTTCAAGCCAAAGAATGATCAAGAAGTCCCTAATACTTTAGCCCCCACAAATGTAGTAGAGGAGAACCCGTGGTGTTTACAATGCAGAGAGTCACATTGGGAACACGAATGCCCCTTAAACAATGGTGAACATGACCAAGTGAATATTATCGATCATGTCATTGAGGGGCCACAATGTTGCTTTAATATCACACTTGAAGAACATCAAGAAGGCATAAAGGAAGTGGCCAGGAAGGCTAGGATGGAGGTGATCAATAACCTTGATCAAGAATCGAGAGAAAAGTTGAAAAAACAAGAATTCCAAGTGTATACCAGACGAAAACGGATGAACCAACCTCTCTCTACTGGACCTACAACTTCACAGCCAAAACCTCCACCCATGAACATGCTTCTTCCTAAAAATTCTCCCAAGACTGACAAGATTGACTTAAAATTTGACTTGGAAGGTGCATTGTCCAAAATGCATGTGACCATTCCATTGAGGGAAGTTATCAAAGTTCCATCCATGAAAGAAAGGTTTGAAAAAAATTTCAACATATCAAATGAGCCCATGGACCTTCCTATTATGTTACAAGTAGACCATTTTAGGGTTCAGTATGATGGACACCCACCTTTCTTCATGACATTACTAGTAAATAACAAATGTCTTAACAACTGTATGCTTGACTCAAGAGCAGGTGCTAACATGATGTCTCTAAAGGTCATGGAGCAACTAGGCCTAAAGGCTACATGGCCTTATAGGAATGTTTGTGGTTTTGAGTCCAAGGCCATACCCACTCATGGGGTAGTTGAGAATGTTGAAGTACACCTTGGTAAATATCCTGAGAGAGTGATCCATATGGATATTGTGGTGGTGGACATCCCTGATGTGTGGGGGATGCTTTTGTCCAGGAAGTTTGTTGCAATGTTGGGAGGCACATTAGAGATGGATCTAACTTATATCAATGTGCCTATGGAAAATGGGACGATAGAACGCCTTCCAAATATACCAATGGCAAGGCCCATGTGCAAGAAATCAACAATGATACTAAAATCAGTGAAACACATGAGCCAATTAAGGAAAACCTTCCTGTATTTTCTCCAGAGGATTTGCCTTTCACTTCAGAGGAAGATTTCGATGAGATACAATGGCCAAAGAAAGAAGAGTATCAACAACTCTTAGATAAATATAAGGACAAAGAAGTTGGAAAGGTCAAATTACTAAAGAAAGGGGATGATGACATATTGATTAAACCAAGCCAACAAGAAGTCCTTACAGCTGAATCCCACCCTCCTCCCTCAAGACAATATACTAGGGTTATACAGAAAACAACCAAGTTTGAAGCAAAAGAGTATCAAGAGGGAGATACGGTCTGGATGTGGGACACAAGGAAAGGAGAGCCTACTAATGTTAAAGGGAATATGCAATTTTGGCTTGGACCTTTTAGAATCAGAATGAAGTCTGTCAATGATGCCTACTATTTATCCACGTTGGAAGGAAGAAAATATCCATTACCAGTTAGTTGACGCCTCCTTAAACCCCATCATGGGGCAAAGACTTCACTTCACAGGTAAGTACAGGTAAGTTAGATTAGGTAGGCATTTGCATCCATTGTATATACCATCTGCATATCATGCTAGTATAGTTGTAGTTTCACTTTTGTAATGTTTTTCTCCATTATGTATATATTCATGCTTATGATGCTCTTTATTTTGTTATATCATAAATGAGCAAGGGGTGATATGACCACCCTAAGGATTACTAATGCATTTTGTTGAGATCTAGCAGGCACATGTCATACCAGAGATGTTCAGGTTCTCATGTGCTCTAAGGTGAGCACATGTCCTCGAGTTGGAGCCAGATGTTATCCCCTACCCTAGGGATAACTAAGGAGATCATGTCTCGAGGCCCACAATTCCTAGACATGGAGTGTCGAGAGTCGGATGACTTGAGCATGGCCCCGGAGGGCCCCTCTTTTCTTCAATGCAGCCCATTTATCAGCAGTAGCAACATCCATCCCACCAGCCTAGTCTTGAAGTAGCAGTAAGTCTTGCTCCATGAGGTAATGAGCCCGGGTATCATGGTATGTGTCACTCTGATTATTGAAGCACTTGAATATGTTGCATTGAATTCTCCTTCATTTCATAACGTTTGCTTGGAAATTATGCTCTTTAACTTGTTCATACCTGGAAGGGTGACATGATGCCCTAGTAAGTTGATCTCCCTTTAGGATGGGTTGCCACTGGGTGGGTCTGTGAAAGGTCATCGTCTGTTCCCTCCATACTTACCACTTTCAATCTTTATTCCTCTCATCTCCCCATACCTTTGTTCGGGCATTGGGATTTTCCACACTAGGAAGGGTTGTACCTTGTCTTGTGGGAAGAAGGGTCTAAAGGCCCAGAGGGTAAAAGTAGCTGGCAAGAGTTAAAAGCCAAAGATGAAGCCTTTGAGATGCTTCGCCCAGGGATTCCCGAGAAAGCAGTAAAAAGCTTCTCAATAAGAAAAGGGAAACCATAAGATAAACAAACACTCAAGGTATTAGTTGGTGGATGGGAGGTCTCATCATGAGCCGACCTATGATGACCATGGGCATGTAGCGGTATGACACTACCATCTATTTGATCACCAAACCAAGGTAGTGGCTCCTAGTGGCATAGCCAAGAGAAAGGGGGTCTCATCACAAGCCAGCCTTCTCGTCTCCGCGAAATGCTTGTGGATAACGCTGTCACCTCTAGTCACCAAGCCAAGACAGTGTCCCTCAACTCTTCCCTTGAAGCATAAAAGAAAAAAAAGATCAAAAGCAATGAAGCTAAGAATAAAAGGCATTGAATGGGCTAGGAAAAAATGTGGCATTTATGACAAGGTGCAGCTCGCCCACTACAAAGGCACCCACAAGTAAGATCTACATTTCCCTGTTATCACTGCACCCCATGCCCAAAAATTTGCCCCACGCCACCTCACATACACTTACATGACCTAGATTGGTTCTCACCTGGGAAACACCCCAAACTTAAGGAGGATCAGCCCAATAGGACACCCTGAGACCTTCTCCAAACCTGATTTGTTAAATTGCATAACGTCTTTGAGCATTTGTCTGGGTAAAGGGGGGTTTGATGCACATGTTTGGGTAATTTAATTATTAGATGTGATTTACATGTTATGATCCCTGTGATTTATGATCCCCTGGAGGGCGTACTTGTCGTTGCTACAGGATTTTGCCAGGTGGACAAGTACACATGGGGGAATGATTAGCTCGGACCTCCATAGGGCTGAAAGCCCACAAATGGATGTTGTAACCCCAACCAGGGGCAAGGAGACATCAGAGACTTGCACCAGGAAGAAAGAAGGATGTTGCCCTTGGAGACACTCTGGCAGACCTAGACCCAGGGGGATCTTGCTCTTCCACCTGGACGTTGACCTTTGAGAGCCCATGACGTCATCATTATGACCCTGGACGTCATCCAGAGCTAGGGTTTGCATATTGAGGGCAGTTGTGAGCTGGTTGGCACGTGTGGGCATCATCCAGGGCCTTTGGAGGCCAAACGTTCTACATCAGGAGCCCAACGTTTCACATTAGGGGCCCAACGTCACCCTTGTTAGAATTTTCGGGAAAATGAAGACAGTAATATTCTTTTTAAATTTATTCACTACTATAGATATAGATCAGCAAACTAAACAAAATTTCTGAAGTAGATTAAACACAGAAATAGTACAATAGATCTGAGCATGTAGTAAACAATTCTAGGCTAGATTTGAACATGAACTAATATGATCATAAGCAATAAAAAATTCTGAACATAATCAGATCTGATAATAAGCAAACCAATAACTGAACATTACCTCTAGAACAAAAATTACCTTGAATGCTTTATAGTTGTCCTCTTTTGATATACTCAGAAAAAGCTGTTAAAGGTCGTGGATCAAAACCCTCAGGGTTTGATCTCATCGTGATCTTAAGTGAACAGTTTGCCAAGAAGAACTCAAAGACAAAAACCCCAAAGACCAAAAACTTAATGCTAATAAGAAACCCCAAACAGTCCAAAATCTGCCCAGCACTGATAGGACTGAGGTAGCAAATTTGCAGCCTAAGACAACAGATTTAGGGCTGTCATAACAGGCCCTAAATATTGTAGAAGAGGAGGGACAGCAGTAGTATGAGAGGAGTACCAAAAGCAGCCAAAGAGAGGGCAGCAGCATCTAAGAGAAAGACTCAGCAGCCAAGGAGAGAGGTACGACAGACTAGAAGAAGGCAGTGGTAGCTAGAGGAGGCAGCGGCAGGCTGGTAGGAGGGTTGCAGCACCTTAACAGGGTTGAGGGAGATCCATACCACCTTAACTCTACAAGAGGGAATTCCACAGCACCATAACCCAGCAAGAGGGAACCAATACACCTGCAAGAGAGCTCCCAGCTAACAAAAACCCAAGGCAGCACTTCAAAAACCAGCAAGGAAAGAAGCTCCAAAGAGGCCACACCAAAAGAACAAACTGAACAAAAGGGCCGAAGCAAAAATTCAGACCATGAGAAGAGAGTGAGTATCAATGAATGAATAAAAGAGTGAGGGAGAGGTTCCTTTTATAGTTTAGGAAAGGGTTAGGGTTAGGTTTAATTAAAAACCTAATAATTAAAATAATTAATGAAAATAATAATTAATATTTTTAATTAATAAAAATATTAATTAGAAAGTCAAATAAGTTAAAGTGACTTATAGAAGACCAACACCACATTAAGCAAGATGGGGAGCGAGATTCAAGCAAGGGGAGGCTACCAGACAAAGTCAAAGGGGTCTTCTTCAATGGCAAATTGTCCACATAAGTCTCATGATAACTTACAAGCTTTTATGATCCCTGCATAAGAGGAAAAATCAATGATGTGGTCATGTCCATCTTCTAGCTGCTCCTAGGTCTCATGGACCATCCCGGGAGAGAAGAAGAAGATCAATCATCACACATCATCACATGTTGGTGCTCAACCAAGAACCACCTAGTCCCAGACCAGTATACCCCAGAACATATCTAGGGGCCCTAGAACACATCTAGGGTCTTTATCCACCAAGGTACAAGACCAAGGATCAACCCAAGCGTTTAAGCAAGGATTCCCTGGAACACATCCAGGGGCCCAAGAACACATCCAGGGACTTGTATCATCAACCACCAAGGAACACATCCAAGGATCAATCCAAGCACCAAGTAAGGATTCCCTGGAACACATCCAGGGGCCCTAGAACACATCCAGGGGCTTACTGCTTGGTCCTTGACCAAGAACCCCAGCAATATACTGGGGGCCCTCACTAGGGTCTTTTGCCATGGCTCTAACTGCTTTGTCCCAAACCAAGAACCCCAGGAGTGTACTGGGGGACCTAGATCTCAGTTAGGGTCTTATGCCATCCTCCCGGAGAATGGCTCTTGCAGCTGCACTAATTTCAACAACCCTAGAAGGGCATGATGTCACTCTTGGATATGATTTTAGGGGTTAATTATTTCATTTATGTAAAAAATTGGATTTTTGATGTAATTTGGCCAGGTCGGCCTTTATTTGACCTAAATTTAATTAAAGGTCATTGGTATTTTATAAATAGAGAGAAATTACTCTCATTTTTCATCATCACTCATCACACACTTAGTGTGCACTGAAATTTGCGCCCACTTTAAGGGCTATTGGCTGAAATAACTAGTGCGCAACTTCTTGAAAAGGCATATTTTGGTGTATCTTGGCTATTTTTCATGGTGGAAGATCTTCAACTAGGGTTTGGCTTGATTATTCTTGGTGAAATAAGTAGAAAATCTACAATTTGTTTATGTAAATGAATGTTTGTGGTGAATTTTACTTGTTTCATGTTAAAGATTATGAAATTGCTTGCTTAAACCCTAGGAGAGAAACATAAGTTACTTCTTTCTCTCTATAGTTTTCTACTTGTCTAAATTTCTCAAGTACACTTTGTTTAGAAGTGGCTACTAGAGCCCTAAAGTGCTAGCACTCTAGTAACTTCTCTCTAATTGCCTATTGCATACACTCTTTAAATAGTCTAAGGAAGGAAAATTCGTWAGGGCCTAAGATCCCTTACTCTCTAGCAAATTTGTCTTTAGGATTTGGATGCTTGAGGCCTTGAAGTGTCAACACCTCCTTCATCCATCCCTTCTCCTTTGACAAGTATTATCATTGCTACTTTTCTCCAAGTTTTGCCGTTGCTATTGTTGACTCCATAAACCCTAAAAGGCACTAGTCTACTCACTATAGTGAATGATTGATCAAACAAACACTCAAACCTTCTTCCTTGAAGCCTTTACTAACTTTTACTAACCTTAAACTAGACTAGTTCCTTAGCTAACTTGCTGCTGTTGCAAATCACTACTACAGCGATACTAATTCATGTTATTTTGCTGCATTCACCTACATAACTTGCACCTAGCTCACTCAAAAATTGCTTGTGACAATTGCCAATCATTCCACTAGATAAATGCTAAGTTTACATGGTGTTTCCTTACAATTTTGAGCACTAGAATTTGCTTTTGTTACAAAAGATTGCTACAGTCATCTAACTGCAGCAAATTCTCTACAAAAGTGACATTTAGTGCTAGCTAGACATTGCCAAATTTGTTTGCGACAATTAACTATCATTCTGCCTAGTTAAAGCTACATTTTCTTGTCTTTTTCAAGCAATTTCAAGGCATAATTTTTGTGGCTGTTACAAAATACTTATTGCTGTTGTAAACTGTTACATTGTTGCAACTTTATATCAGCTAGCCTATTTTTTGAAAGTTCATGGTCTTAAGAAGCACTAACATCATATTTGTACTTTAAAGCTGCCATATTTTCTTTGTTGTCTTGTTCTGGGCAGGTACACTCCATTTTTACCGTTGCTTCATCCCTTAAAGACCTTAACAACCTTTTGACTTGAGTGACCAGTGAGAGGGGAATTTTCTTGCATCCTTGCCTTAGTCTTATCAGCCCTTTAGGTCACTAGGGATGTCACCCCTGAGGTACCTTTGATATACTCCTAAACAAAAAGGGGTTTCCTATTAAGGTGACAATGATAGGTCACCCCCTGTTACACCAATCTTGCATTCACTTGCTTTGGGCTTTGGACAAGTACAGATTGTGCGATAACATGCAGTTTGGTGAAGTTTGAAAAATTGAGGTTTTTCAGGGCTAGGTTTTCTACCAGCGAAAAATGACAACCAGCATGAGAGTTGAAGATAGATTGGATGGAGCAGATAACTTCAGATCCTGGAAGCACAGAGTTCTCATTCTAGAAGAGAATGAGTTATTGGATCACATCAAGCAGATGCTTCCAGGACAAGAAGAAGAAGATGACAAAGCAAAGTTCAGGAAGAATGAGGTCAAGGCCAAGAGGATCTTGACAGACTCAATAAAGGATCATCTGATACCTAATGTATTAGAACTAAAGACACCGAAGGAAATGTTTAATGCCCTAACCAAACTTTATGAAAGAAAGAATACCAGTCGAAAGCTTACTCTAACGCATCAACTCAGAAACGTGACAATGAACAAGTCAGAAACAGTAACCAACTATTTCATGAGGATCTCGCAGATCAAAGACCAGTTAGCAGCAATTGGAGTTCCAGTAGAAGAAGTTGAACTCGTGACTACTACACTCAATGGATTTCCCTCCTCTTGGGATCCATTTGTTCAAGGGATTTGTGCCAGAAGCAAATTGCCCAAGTTCAACAAGCTATGGGCAGACTGCACCCAAGAGGAATCCAGGTTGATATCCAAATTAGAGAAGACTAATGACGATGAAAATCAAGCACTTGCTGCCCAAGTGAGGAAGAGAAGGGAAAGGGAAGAAGGCAGCCCGAAGAAGCCTAAAAAAACACGCCATAGGAAGGATGCGTCAAATATTAGATGCTACAACTGCAAGGAGATGGGACAGTATGCCGCACAATGTCCTCTTAAAAATGAAAAGGGAAAGAAGAAGCACCATGCACATGTAGCAGATGTTGAAGAGAAAGATGAAGGGTATGTCCTTTAGCTAGTAGTGCTTCTAAGCACAAGACCAGGGAAACTATAGAAGATAACCCAAGTAGCAACTAAACTCCAGGTTTGCATATCATGTTTGATATTTCTTTATATTGTTGCAGTTTAAGTAAGTGTTGTAACTAGAATAGCAATCTTTAGAATTCTATTATTGCCATCGCTATTACTAGTTTAGTAAACACTTGATTATTGTTGGTACGACTACCATTAGGTGGATGATCATATTAATAATGCAGTTGTTTACAAGATAAATTGATCTCGTCTAGGAGATGTTCTTGGTTGTTGACCTTGTTCCAGGCAGGTTATCTTGTAAATTCCATGGAGGCTACCATGGAGATGTTGTTGTTCCTGTTTCTTGTTCCAGGCAGGTCACAGGTAATAGCTCTAAGAGGGAGCTATAATGTCGGTTGCAGGAGACAACAGTTCAGATGGTCCCTAGCTGAGACATGGAGCAGACTATCAAGACATAAGAGTTGTACACATCCATGTAATAAAGGAGAAGAGGATGAAGTTGGAACCTTCTGGCAAGAAGGGTACCTTTGCAGATACAGAGTATCTCATATGGAGATCGATTCAGTTGATCACTCTTCAGTTCACCAGGAAGAGTCAGTAGAGCCGGAAGGGCCTACCCAGAATCGTTACATTAACCAAGAAGAGACCAGCATGGTCCCATGATACTTTGCAGGATGCAAAGGGAGATACAGATATATGGCATTGATAAGCCAGATCATGAGGAGCAGATGGCTCTATCAGTGGTGAGCAGCCCCACCAAGTACCAGCTCAGAAGGAGCTAGAGTTCAAAAGGAGTCAGCCCTCAGGATCCAGTAGAGAGGAGCAGCCTCCCCGGGACAATTCATAGGAGATCAGACTTCAGAAAAGGTCAGCACATGCAGAGGAAGCAGATGACTCCGGAGATTATATAGACTCGGAGGGAGTCAAGCTTCAGAGGGAGCTCACTTCAAAGTTTGAAATGAAGGATCCAGGTTTGATGCATTACTTCTTGGGATTGGAGGTGTGGCAGAGATCAGATGAGATTTTCCTTATCCAAGGAAAATATATTGTTGAGACCCTGCAGAGATTCGAGATGATGGACTACAAGTCCATGGCCACACCCATGACGACAAATCTAAAGCTCCTGAGTGATTCATCTTTAGATTTGATGGATCCCACGATGTACAGACAGCTGATTGGATTCTTGATGTACCTAGTTAACACCAGGCCGAACATATGTTTTGCAGTGAATGTCTTGAGTCAGTACATGGTTGAACCTAGACATGTACATTGGATAGCAGCAAAACATCTGTTGAGATACCTACATGGTATGAATTAAGATCTGTCTCGGATGGAGATGTGAAGTTGCAGGGTTATACAGACTCTGACTAGGCAGGGAGTGCAGTGGATCGGAAGAGTACTTCCAGATGCTACTTCAGTTTGGGATTGGTGTGATCTCATGGTTGAGCAGGGAGCGGACATCAGTGGTACTTAGTACAGCAGAGGCAAAGAATATAGCAACCAATATTGGAAGTCGTGAAAGCAGTTTCTTGCAAGACTTCATTCTAGACATGATGCAGAAGGGAACAGTGAAGCTCCAGTACACATCCACAGATGAGTAGCATCGGGCAGACATTCTCCCAGATTGGTCATGCTGATTTGACCAAGGGAGAATGATACATTCACTCACAAGATTAGCCATGTTGATTTGGCTAGTGGTGAATGGCCCAGGCGCAGTCTTTCTCCTATTAGTCGTGTTGATTTGACTAGGAGCGGAAAAAGACTCGAGATGCTCCAAAGACAAGTTTGGCGTGATGCAGAATGTCCACTCTCGTTGAGAGGGAAGTGTGTTGTTTTCTTCTCATGTCAGCTAACCCCTCTAGCCAAGGGTTCCCTGGATCAGTCTTGCGACTGAGGGGGTAATGCACTGTCAGACCTGATGAGAGAAGAAACATCACACGCATAGTCGTGAGGACTATGGGAGTAGCTTCGTGCTACTAGATGAGATTATAACTATGGCTGATGGCTTTGTGGTAGTTGTGTGCTACTAGCTAATTATTGCATAGCTATAGAGACATCGACTATGATTATGGTTGATGGCATATTGTAGTAACTGTGTCTTACTAGTTGATTACTGCATAATCATAGGTATGACTATGGTTGATGGCAATGTAGTAGTTGTGTGCTACTTGTTGATTGTTGCATAGTCATACAGATCCTGACTATGGTTGAGGGCATATTGTAGTGGTTGTGTGCTACTAGTTGATTGTTGCATAGTCATGGAGATGGAAGACTATGATTATGGCTGAGGGCATATTGTAGTGGTTGTGTACCACTAGTTGATTGTTGCATAATCATAGAGACTGTTGTATGGCATTGTGTCAGTTGTGTGCTACCAGCTAATTGCAAAGTAGTCGGTGAACTACTAGATGAAGACATCGTGAAAGTTGCCTCCCTAGCTAAAAGGGAGTGTTGATGTTTTGGTAGCTGCGGGAGGATCTTTCCCTCCTAGATGACCTTTCTTAGATGTGGAGAAGATTCCAAAAGCAAGAGATCCATTGGACAGATGTTGAAATACCCTAGAAGAGAAGTTGGCCCAAAAGAATAAAGTATAATGAAAAAACACCTTCCCAGAAGAGAAGTCAACCCAGCTAGAAGGACAGGAAGACTATAAATAAGGAGGCACCTTAGCTCATTTGCTCACTCACTCACACTCTCTCAGCTACACAGAAGCAAGGCGCAAGTTTGGAGAAGGTGACGCAGCTGCTGCAGTGCCTCAGTTTCTTTTGGTATCTTTCTCTTGTGCGCTACTCCTTGAGGAGGTGCGCTACCTTGGTATGGTGTTGTTGTTGCAACTATGGTGGTATTTCTGGTTGAGCTAGCCTTTGTGCTAGGGTTTATCTGATTGGACTTGCTTTGTGAACAGAATCTATCTAAGAAAGGTTGTTGGGTTTTTCCCCCATTTGGGGTTTTCCCAAGATAAATCTCTTGTGTTCTTTTTGTCTCTTGTTTATGCTGCTATTGCTAAGTACATGATATATATATATATATATATATGTTAATAGTAATGAAGTAAAAGAACACAGGTAACACTAATGCTCTGTAAATAAGGAAAATCTAACACAAAGACCCTATGCAATTTGCCAAGTTTAGGTATGGGAGGGTTGACAAAACGACCTATTGGGTGAATCGTTCCTCAAGTTTAGGTGTTTCCCAAGGGGACCTCCTTCTAAGTCATGTGGATGAGGTGTCATGGATGGGGGGAAGACTTTGGGCATGGGGTTCCTGACATACAAGGGGTTGTAGTGTCTCATCTATGGGTGCCTTTGTAGAGGGTGTGTTGCACCTTCGTTTTCAATGCAACATTTTTCCGAGCCCGTTTATTGCCTTTTATTCTTTTAAGATGTTTCCAAGTTGAAGCCAAGGTGGGGCTTCTACCTAAGCATGAAAAATTGTGCCCACCTTGACTCTAACCTGGTCACATTATGCTTCCCCAAGTTGAAAACATGCGTGAAGCTTCTACCTAAGCATTAAAAACAGTGCCCACACATACTCCACCTTGGTTGGCATTTTGTTATTAGTTATTTTTCACAGGTCCCATCAGTTTCTTATGAGAGACATTTCATTGTCCTCGGGATCCCTGGGCAAGCATCTAGAAGGCTAATGATTGGCTTTTATCTTTTGCCAGCTACAAGCTTCTGGGCCTTCAGCCCCTTCTTCCCATGAAATGAGGGACAACCCCTTCTTGGGTCAGTACACCCGAAAATCCCAAAAGGTAAGGAGATGAGGGGATGAAGTGTGGAAAGTGACAAGTATGGTCGGGAATGGCATGATGACTCATCCAAAGGACCTCCCAGTAGAAAACCTATCCCTAAGGGTGACTCACTTACTAGGGCCAATGTCAACCACCAAAGTAAAACAAGGCAAAGAGCATAATGTCCAAGCAAACATTACATAATCAAAAGCAATAATAGATGCAACAAACTCAAATGCCTCCAATATTGAAATGATACTCATCATAATACCTGGCTTGTACCTCATGGAGCAAGACCCAATGCCTTCCGGAAGCCAGCTGATGTGGCAGATACCTTCGTGATGAACTTGGAGTTGTGGTGGCGAGGTGGGTCTCTATCTATGCAAGTGGACATTGTTGATCAGGTTATCTCTTGGTACTCCATGTCTGCAACATGAGGGCCTCGAGACATTATCTCCTTAGTTATCCCTGGGAGTTGGGGATAACAAGCCTCATAGCAAGGGGAAATTGCTCATGATTTTTTTCCTTTGGTATTTTACTTTTCTTTTCTTTCTCTTTTTATCTACTCTTCACCTCAAGCTTATAGCTCTGATGGGGTGAGGGTCTTCTCATGGGACTATGAAGCACAAACCTTTTTTGTGTGATATATGACAACCAACCCATGAGCGGAACAATGGAAATCAGGAAGGATGGAGAATGTTATGTATAGATTGGGATATGGACACGCTACACCTCTCAAAGCCCCCCAATAGTACATTCAACCCAAGAGTGACAACGCTTATCTAGAAGATGATGATGATCACCAAGGTGAAACAAGGAAAAAGGCACAAATTTGGAGTATCATGATCCATTATCTAACTCCACCAATGATCACCACTTTCATGACAAGTACATAAGGTATTAACACTTAATATGAAGCAATGAAATAATGTACCTCGTTTATTTCAAGCACTACAATCATCAAATGTGAGTGAGGTGAGCAAAATCTGGGAAGCATCTCTATTCAACTATTCGTGGAGAACCATGGATATCATTTGTGGAATTGTCGTCTATGATAAAAATCACAAGAGAAAAATCTCCTTTTGTTACCCCTACATGTCAAGGGGTAACACATCTCATTCCAACTCCTTCACCTACTCAATCACTTGTGCATCCATTTCCTCAATGCCTACATGGAGCAATCACTCTAATCTCTTGAAAACCCTATATTCTACTAGGATGCATAGGGGACCATGAGATGTGAGTTAGTAATTCAAAGACCAGGGATCGATTGGCAACAAAGGTATGTCAAGTGTGATCAATGGCTAGCCACTTTACTAGAGTATGTAATGAAGTTGATAGTGTGACGTATTCGCTGGTATCTACTTCTAAGAAGGGAGAGGCATGATAAAAGGATGTTGAAACTTGTTGCCCAGTGTTCAATCAAATACACTCCAGAATTGTGTATGAGGGAGAATTGTTGTAGGCTCAACACTATGTGTGAAGACTCAAGAGTCATGGTCGATACTAGGCCATCAAGGCTGAGGCAAAAGTGTCCTCAATAACATCCATTAATTCATTGTTAGTGTGTATTGTCCGAACAAAGGGATAGTGAGTTCTCAATTAAGTGTGCCACTATGACTACCTTGTTGCTCGTGTTGCCTACGAGTCTAAATCCCCTACTCAAAATTCATGAACCCAGCTTGGGAATGGGGATTACCTATGGATGGGTGGAAAAGCATGTCAATGTACTATGAGTCATTCATTAATAAAATTTTGTATTTCCTAGCCAATATCCGTGTGCTCTTCTATGCCCTTTAGAAATTTCAAGTTCCATTTCAGATCTGAATGGTTAGACATAAATATACACACACATAAAGTCTTGATTCGGTTCAGTGAAAAGCACTATTTCCAAAGGTAGATGAAAAGGGCCTCCAAATTAACTCTCAAGGAATCGAAGCTGAAGCTAAGAGGACCTCCAAGCTAACTCTCAAGGAATTGGAGCTGAAGCTATCAGATTACTTATTGAGCTATTGGCAGCTTCACAAGGAACATTTCCTCATGAAGTGCCAAAAGAAACGCTCTGATGTTCTAATCTTTAACACTAGGAGAGGAGACCTAACGATGGACCAAACCACTGGAAGTACTAGGCACTACATTATGGACAGAGAATTAATTATCTAAGACACTATGGACAAAGAGTCAGCTGACCCGTCCATAAAGACCCGGCATCCATAATCAAAGTTGTCAATGACCAAGTCATCCTTCCGAAATGAGTTGCACCAATTGGCAGGAAATCAGGTCAGAGGACTCCTCAAAAGGAGGTAAATAGAATCAAAAAGTTTTGAAGACCACACTTGATTCTATCGCTCCAAGAGAGAGCCTGGTAGCTTGAACTGCGGAACTTGTCAAATGAAAAAGCATATCTATTCCAATACATCCAGTATTGGATAGATCCCAAGGCCAGTTGTGAGACCCTAAAGTAGGAGAGAATCGCTAATGTAATTGAAAGTTCAACGCAAGATCCCTGGAAGAGCAGTTGAACCCATAACTTTCTTGGTTCTTTCCTTCAAAAGAAGTAGAGCCGGTGCAGCCCATCCATTTCCTGCCACCGAGCAAGGGAGAAACATCTATAGCATGGTTTTCTTTAGAAAGGGCCTAGGAATGAACGCATACTAACACTTCAGAAGAAGGTATTCATTGATCGTCTATGAATGGTCCCTAGACATATCAAAGTAGATCCTTGAATAGTTTGGAACCATATCTCCACAAGCTATGGTCGAATGCCACGCTAACCGTATTCTCCTCAAAAATCAGCCTTAGAAAATCAGAGGTGTTGGAACTCCAACTCATTCTAGGTTAGCATTTGGGAGCAAAAGAACAGGGAAATCGTGCATCCCAACTGAACAAGGTGTTGGGTACGCTACACTAATAACACTTATTATTATTTATTTTTCAAGATTCATAGCCTATTTATATTTTATTTAGGTATGTCAAGTGTTCATCATCTCGCTGCAATCTGAATAAACCATTCACATCAATCGCTCTTGTTCAACATATTGTGTTTTTGGCACTTTGCCTAAGGCCTAGTAAAATTGCAAATTTATATAGTTCATATTCCCCATTAGCTCTGGTTGACGCTAGATGAGGTCTTCAACTCAAAAATGGGGTTGAACAAAGGCTCTTGCAATATAGTTTTTCACCTAACTAAATGCCCCTGGATGCCCTCTGTGATTTCTTTACATTCCTGCCTGAAACTAGCTTGTATTCCACTAATTTTTCTCCTTTTCTGTTGGCTTAAGTAATTTGTTCTGGACCAAAGAGTGCCTTTTCTGTCGACTGTTTTTTGCGTCTATGGCAACAAGGAGATATTATTTTCTTTCTTATGTCTGTCAAATGAGGCAAATCAATGTCTTTTGTTGCAATCCCTCATTTGCAGCATATCAGCTTGAATATTAATCGCAGTACCTAGGAAGGAAGCTTGTATAGCAATCTAATGCTACCATGTGTGACCTTTCATTTTCCAAAATGCTACCATTTCTGCAACAAAATCCTCAAAAATAATCCAAGACAAATACTTACAGCGATGCTTCGGAAATAATCTGCCGATGGCTGGGGACGCAACAGGCCCAATAAATCCTTGTCGTTTGAAGTTACGAAACAGGAACTTCCGATTTCTGAAGTTTGTGTGGGAAATTCAGACAACAGAAGGAATTTCCCATTGCCGAGACGCGAAAAGGAGCCGCCCCGCAGTAGATTGACTCGCCAGTCAAAGTATTGTTTCCAACTTTTTTTTCGTGGGCAGCCATTCATCGATCAAAATTAAATTATTTAAATTTTTAACATTTAATGGATTTTTTGATAGATTGTAAATTTTTTATTACCGAATTCCCTTTTTGAATGGATTTTAAATTTTTTATTACCGAAGTCTCTGCAAGTGGACGACCATATTATTTTTAAGTGTTTAGACATTTTAATAAGTTCAGAGTTGAAAAAAGTTAAATTTATTATCATAAGTACACGTGCCTCAATTTGTTCATGGTTTTCAAAGGTTTAAAGCAAAAAAAATTATTACCGAAGTCTCTGTAAGTGGACGACCATATTATTTTTAAGTGTTCATACATTTTAATAAGTTCAGAGGTGGAAATGGAACGTCCCTCTGAAGATCGAGTTGTTTACTTGGTTGCTAGCTGAGAACAAAATTTTGTTTTGGGAGATTCTTCAGCGCAAAGGATTCAGTGGACTGGGTATATGTCTCTTATGCAAACTAAATGTTGAAACCATAGAAAACTTTTTCTTGTACTATGACTTTGTGGTGGAGGTTTGAAGGCAAATCAAACTGGCCATAATTTTTCAGGCAAATGGGCTGAAACAAATATCAGTGATTGTTTCAAGCATTGAAAAGTTTTAAATTTCATTACATAATCGTTACCAGCTCTGATATGTTGGAACATTTGGCGAGAGCGGAACTAGGTAATTTTTGAAGAAAAAGCTCCCTCGGTTTTGAAGGTGGCCCATCTATCTCTCTTGTTTTGGAGAGGAATATTTGGGAGGTATTGCGGGATGGTTCGATGGAGCAGCTGCCTCTTTAGGATTAAACAGTGGAGCAAGAGGAGTAATTAGAATCAGTGAGCTCTGCAGTTACAAATGGTTTCTAAATTGTGGCCTGAGCACTAACACCAGAGCGGAACTACTTGGTGCTTGGGCGCTGCTCACTTTGGCAAATAGGATGTCCTTAAAGACAATTCATATTATGGGCGACTCCAAGATCATCATAGAATGGTTGCGAGGAAAAGGTCAACTTTAGGTTCTCTCATTGGATTGTTGGAAGGACATAATCACTGGATTAATAACCACTTTCCAAAAGATATCCTTTGATCATGTTTACAGAGAGGAAAATCAAGTTGTGGACAGTCTATCCAAGTTGGCGCTCACCAAAGAACTTGGGAACCTCACCTTTTTTCAGTGCATCGAAGAGCACGAGGGGCCTCACTTATTCCATGACCTTTTCTAATATCTTTGGTGTATTCTCATTGCTGTCATGGTTTTTTGTGCGTTGATCTACTTGCTTTTGGGATAAGTAGTTTTGCTTTTTCGTGGGACTGCTAGACTTTTGAGCCTTCTATGGATGATGTCTGCTCAATTTTTCCTGGTCGATGATTACATGACCTCTGGAGAAAGGGTCTTTATGTTTTTAGGAGCAGAAAGGTTGTTGGATGGTCTTGTTATCCCAGTATATAATGAATTTTCTTTTGACAAATAGTTTATATTCCCTCTAATATATAAAGTGAAATTTTTTGAGAAAAAAAAAAGTTCAGAGTTGAAAAAAAATAAATTTATTATCATAAATACACGTGCCAAAAAGTTCAGAGTTGAAAAAAAATAAATTTATTATCATAAATACACGTGCCTCAATTCATTCATGGTTTTCAAAGGTTTAAAGCAAACATGTAATTTATTTAGCTTTAGTCTTATTTTTTCAACAAATAATTATAACTAATTTAGAATTTATAATTGTAATTAATCCCATTTGAATCTAACTCTCATTCAAAGATTTTCGATTAATTACCAATTCTCTTAAATTTAAAAATATAAAATTTGATACGATAATATTTTTCTAAAAATATTTTATATGATAGTAATTTTATTTAATTTAATATCAATATCATTGTTAATTTCAATATTATATTTTAATATTTTATAAAAAAAAAATTAATTGTATAATATTATTTCATTACAATATAATGTTTTATTTTAATATTTTATAAATTATTTTGATATTTTAATTGTATAATGGTTATTTATTAAAGATTCAAAAAACACTGTGGTCCGAATTTCTCGGAGCAACCGCAAGCTAGGGTTTTTGACAGTCGCGGTCATAGCAGAGGGAAGCATGAGCACCAAAGGAGGGGGTAAGGGTACCCCCTCATACAAACAGATAGTGGTAGACAGAGGGAAAGGGCCGAGGGGCGTATTTTTCAAGGCACCTACGACAGGCACCTCGGGATCTGACCCTGGAATGGGTCAGGAAAGGGACAAGGGAAAAAGTGAATGCATGGAAGAGGAAGCCAGAGAAACCCAGAGCGAGACGTAAGACACAGCGAAGGCCAACCGGGCAGAAGGGCGCAACCCATGCAAACCCAAATCAGCACTGATACCCAAGGTGGTATTGGAGCATCTGCAGACGCAACTCTACAGGGATCAGATGAAGGCGCATGCGCTAATTTGCAAATTTATGGGTTTGTGTCCCACCGAAAGAGCGCTGGGCAACTGGATCAAATATCATTGGAAACCAAATGGGGAAGTGGAGCTCCATATGGGCTCGAAAGGTTTCTTCACAACAGTCTTCGTAAACATAGAGGATAGAGATAGAGTCTTTGAAGGAAGGTCATACTTCCATGCATCAGCAGGACTGTACATGCAGCCATGGAAGGAGAATTTCTCCCCAGAAAAATAGACCTTCAAAAAGGTATCGGTCTGGCTGAGACTCTACTACCTACTCTTAGACTACTGGTTACCCTCTATTTTTGAAGCAATAGGGAATAAACTGGGGAAATATATAAAGACCGCAGAAGCCACCCTGAAAGGGAGATACACATCTTATGCAAGAATATGTATAGAGATGGATGTGTCGGGAGCTCTCCCAAAATCCATATGCCTCGAATTCAAAGATGAGGAATGGATCCAAAACATCGATTATGAACAGATCCCCTTCCAACATAGAAGATGCCATGAACATTGTCACTTGATCAGGAATGTCCCCTTAATGAAAAACAGGAAACGAAAAAACCCAAACCACAGTAGGATGAGGATGGGTTTGTTAAACCAAACCCCAAAAGCAGAGCCAACAAAAAGCAAAGAAAATCCCAAGCAGAAAATAACCCAGAGGTCCGGATTAACCCGAAAGGAAGGGATAAAACCAATCAAGGGGCAAAAGCCAAGAAGGATATGGAAAAAACTCAGGAAGTCAGAGAACAAACACCAAATGAGCCCACCGACCGACCAAACAACCAAAAGGAACATGGAAGTTGCGCAACTCCAATGGAAGGAGAAATCAGAGACGACAACACCCCCATGCAAGACGCGGAGGGAGAGGCAGAAATGACACCAAGCAAAGTAGGCACAGAAGATCCAGAACTCGGAGACCTGGTGGAGAGGGAAGGAATAGATCTCACGAACATACTGGAGCAATGGAAAAGACAGGGAGTAGACAATGTACCAACAAAGCAACTTGATCGCATCTAGTACTTGTTTCTCCTAAGGGAGGAAGCCAAAGTCAGAGGCCTAAAGCGCACACACGGGGAGATGGGACACCTAGGAGTCAAAGCCGGTGAGGTACAACCACAACTCTCACCCAAGCAGACACGGAGGAAAAAAGGCAAGAAATCCAATAGTGTAGCCCTGCAGGAGCTTGGAGCACTACTGATAAACTCGGGTAAGATAAAAAAACTCTTCCCCAACTCCCCCACATGTTTAAATGAAGGTTTTAACTTGGAATATAAGAGGCCTAAACAACCCAAGAAAGCAACGAATCCTTAGGAGTAAACTAAAACAGGAGCAATCGGATCTCTGCTTTATTCAAGAGACCAAGTGTAATACAGACAAAATGGAAACAATCAGTCAACAACAATGGCGCAAGTACAAGATGGTGGCTATTGGCGACCAACAAATGGTAGGAGGTATCATCACCCTATGGAACCCACAAGTACTAAGCCTAATAGCAGCCGAAGCGACAAGGAATACTCTTACGGTCCGCATGCAACTCATTGGGAACACAGAGGAGATTTTGTGCACTAATGTTTATGGACCCCAGATGTCAGAGGATAGGAGAGGAATGCTAAGAGACCTAGATGATCTCAAAAACTGAGCCAACAACCTCCATTGGATCCTAGTTGGGGATTTCAACATCATCACGTCACTTGCCAAGAAAAAAGGAGGTACAAGAAGATTGGATAGAGATGCAGAGGAGTTCTCAAATTTCATAGACATGGCGGAGATGGTAGATATGAAAACCAATAATGGTCAGTTCACCTGGAACAATAAGCGAATGAGCCAGTATCAGGTCGCAACAAGACTCGACAGATTCCTACTGTCAGAGTCAATCATTATGCAGGGGCTAACCTTAGACTGCAACATCCTCCCATGGGGGGGATCTGATCACTGGCCAGTGCAACTAGAAGCAGGCTTCCAGACCACACCAAAGAACAGACCCTTCAGATTCGAGAAATTCTGGATGGAACACCCGACTTTCAAGGAAAAAATCAAATAGTGGTGGTATGAGGAGCAACCAGAGCAAGGGACAAGGATGTTCAAACTCTACAAGAAACTAAAACATATCAAACATAGGCTCAAGGAGTGGAACAAGGACACTTTTGGGAATATAAACCAAGAGAAGAACAGAATTGAAGAAAAAATGAAAAAGCTCTAGGAAACCTACATTTTGGAGGGCTACAATGAGGAGTGGAAAAAGGAGGAGATCCAGATGACCCAGGAATGGGATGAGCGGTGCCAGCAAGAAGAAACTCTCTGGCGACAAAAGTCTCGAATCAGATGGTTAAAGGAAGGAGAAAGGAACACCAATTTTTTTCATAGAACAACCATGGCCAGAAGAGCCCACAACAAAATCTTGAAGATTAGGGACCATAATGTCATAAAAAGAGAGTGCCATAAGGACTCGAAACAACTCTGGTAAACCACTTCCATGGGATAGCCCAGGAACCCAACCAAGATAGAACAGAGGCCATACAAAAGGTAATCTGGCATATCCCTCACTCGGTAACAGATGAACAAAACCGCAACCTAATCAAGCCCATTGCGGAGGAGTAAATAGACCAAGCACTCCAGGAAAAGCCCCAGGCCCAGATGGTTTCACAGTGGAGTTCTTCAAAGCCTGTTGGGAAGTCATCAAACATGACGTTTATAGAGTAGTGGAAGACTCTAGAAGGTCAGCCTCCATTCTGAAATCACTAAATGCTACTTTGATTACACTCATCCCCAAAGAAAATGAAGCCAAAACCCCCGATCGTTACAAACCTATAACACTGTGCAACGTGGTGTATAAGATAATTTCCAAGGTAATAGCAAATAGATTGAAACCACTCCTATCCACACTGGTTTCACAAGAGCGGATAGGTTTCGTGGAAGGAAGGCAAATAATGGACAATATTATCCATGCCCACGAACTTATCCACACCCTGAAGCTTCAGAAAAGAGGGGGAATGATAATACAACTGGACCTAGCGAAAGCTTATGACAAAATCAGCTGGCACTATATGGTCAGGACCTTGGAAGCCTTCGACTTCACCTAGCATTGGATCAAATGGATAGTCAACCTAGTATCCACAACAAGCTTCTCGCTACTAGTAAATGGAGCCCCTGCCAAACCTTACTGGCCCGCGAGAGGCATCAGACAGGGAGGCCCGTTGTCCCCCTTCATTTTCATCTTAATGATGAAAGGACTCAATCGAAGCATAAAAAGCGCAACCACAACAGGGGAAATAAAAGGTATCAAACCCTACAAGAATTGCCCAACTTCAACACACCAACAGTTCGTGGATGATACCTTACTCCATGGCATGCCCACAGTCTAGGAAGCGAAAGCCTACAAACGAATCTTAGACGAGTTTGGGGAAGCCTCGGGGGCAAAGATAAACCAGTCCAAATCTATGATCTTTTTCTTTAATACCAACCCTACTATCCAAAGGAATTTGGTCAACATCTTGGGCTTTGAACGCAAAGCCCTCCCAACCAAGTATTTGGGCATCCCCCTGACAGACAAAGCCTACAAGCTGTCAACTTGGGAAGGAATAGTCAACAAGCTACAAGACCGAGTAAAAAATTGGACGTACAGATCCCTCAACCTAGTCGGAAGACTTATCCTAGCCAAGTCGGTTTTGCAAGCTATCCCAACCTTTATGATGTCAGTTTTCCCAGCCCCCAAGGGGATTCTACAAAAAATAAGAACCATACAAAATGAATTCCCGTGGCGAGGAGCAGAAACAAGGAAAAAATGGGCACTGGTGGCTTGGGAGAAGGTTTGTAAGCCAAAAAGCAAAGGAGGCCTGGGGCTACACGACCCGCAAGTGACCAATGACGCTTATGGGGCAAAACTCTGGTGGTGATGGGTCAAAGAAACAACCACGCCATGGGTCAACCTATGGAAGGCAAAGTATGCCCCAGACATTAGTGACCAGGACAAAATCTGCTTCAGAGACACCAGGGAAGGTTCCGCCATCTGGAACTTAGCCTAGCGCAACAAGACCTGGATCTAGACACACAACTTTTGGGAAATAAAGAATGGCAGAACCACCCGATTCTGGGAGGATACCTGGCAACATGAACCTAGACTAGAAAAAGTGGGTCGGGAGGAACTCCAACAGGAGACGATGGCGCAAGGCAAAACCCACGTCTACCATTACTGGAAACAAGAAACAGACCACAACAAATGGAGAATCTAGAACACTCTCACCCCATAAACAAGAGACCAGACCGCAACAACAGTTAAAGAGGTGGAGGAGGAATTTGGGAGACGAAAAATTGCAGTCACGGATGGAAATGACCAGCTGAGATGGGGGCACAAAGCAGGCGGGGAATTCAATCTTAAAGAAGTACGCCACTACATAGCGAACCAGGACCAAGAAGACGCGACGCAACAATGGGACAAGCTATGGAACAACCGCCATTGGCTAAAAATAAATATCTTCCAGTGGCTAATACTACACAACCAAATCCTAACTTGGGAAAACCTAAAGAAAAGAGGTTTCATAGGCCCCTCAAGATGTCACCTATGTGAAGAAAAGGAGGAAAAAACGAACCATCTCTTGGATTAATGTCCCTACACATAAGAAGTATGGGACTGGGCGACAGGCATCTTCCGACAGTCTAATAGGATCAGAGGTAATATTTCTACAACTATAAACACATGGAAGGAAAACTACAACGAAAATGAAGAGGTGAACCTCTGTTGGACCCTCATTCTTGACATGATCATTTGAGCAATATGGAAGGAACAGAATTGGTTCATCTTCAGGAACCAAAGATGGACGGATGGAAAGATCAAGGAAACAATAATAGCCATGACAAGAGAAACGGTACATAGCCGCAACTGCCAAACAAGAGGAGCACAACTCAGAGACTAGGATCTCGGAATTCTAGAGGCCTTTCAACTGAAAGGAGGACACAAGCCCAATCAGGTGAGGCGGTTGTCACAACTACAAGTAGGTGAGCGCAACTGGAAACCGCCACCAGAGGGCTCCCTCAATCTAAATTTCGATGGGGTGTCAAAGGGTAACCTAGGACGGATAGGTATGAGGGGAGTAATCAGGGACTGTTAAGGAAAAAGTATCCGACTGTACACTGGGAGTCTGGGGAACTCAACCAACAATGCTGTGGAATTTGGAGCCCTGGAGACCGGCCTTGAGATACTACACAGGGAAGGGATGACCAATGTCGTAGTGGAAGGAGATTCCATGCTGGGCATCAACACAGTAAGGAAACTCCAAAACGACACCAAAGTGGGAAAAATTCAGAGGCACTGGCGCTTGGCGTACTCCCTGCAAAAAATTCAGGAGCATTTGCAGACGTAGATCACAGTGGAGTTGCGTCCGAAGGTCAGCAAATGGACTAGCGGATAGAATTGCTAACGAAGGGGTCGACAAGGAATGATCGGAACTGGATTCCACATGGAATAACATCCTGAATGGCTAGTTTCGGATAGACTGTACCCAACTAGCGACAAAGGACTATGATGACAGCGGAAGTACGGGCAACCACATCGAGGTTGGAGGCACATAATTAATTGAAGGGCAAGTAGGATCCAGGCAAAATCCAATAGCCACCCTTTAAACACGAGTTACAATGCAAATCACAATTACACCACAAGAGGAGGTACGACACCGCGGTCATGTCAATAGAATGAAGTACAGGGGTTGGTCATGGGAGAGCGGAAAGGGTAATCCACAACCGACAAATGACGAAGATCAAAAGGATAGCCCGAGGGCAGGAATGGGTACACCTCATCCATGCACAGTTTCTGTGGGAGGAAATGATTGGCGTACAACGTGCAAGGCAAAGGATTGGCACTAGGACGACGACAGGGATCCCAAGCGCACACACTCTGAAACAAAGAAAAAGGACCGAAAGGTATGCCTTTACGGGAGACCCATGATCACTAGGACAAGATCACTTCTAGGGAAACCCCATAAAAGAAGAAGCATTAGGGATAGCTACAGACCAACAAGCAGGAATTATAGAGACTAGGAAGGGGTGAATAGAAGCGAAGGACGAAGTCACGACAAAAACCACTGCATTCAAACATAGATGGTAAGAATGAAGAATACCAAAAGTAAGAGGGAGCCCCAAGGAGAGGAACTCCCAACAAGCGCCCGAAAGATCACTAGGATGGAACAGGCGGCCAGAGAGGCCAAAGGCACCTTTCTTGAGC
Source organism: Picea engelmannii (assembly GCA_009831015.1). Taxonomy (NCBI): domain Eukaryota; kingdom Viridiplantae; phylum Streptophyta; class Pinopsida; order Pinales; family Pinaceae; genus Picea; species Picea engelmannii. The sequence goes on from ML782436.1 coordinate 253,977, forward strand.
AGGTCGACACAAAAGGCAAAGCGGTCATCGACAGATGGGAGCAGGAAGTCAACACCAAGCGTCAGGGCAAAGCCTGGGCGAAACTCATCCAAGAAGCAGACGGGGTAAGGGACCCAGGGGCCACATAGCCCAGGAAAACCCTCTACCACAAAACGGTGGAGGAAGCTTGGCGCACAAAAATGTTGATAAGTAAGTTGAGAGCTTACAAGAACGAGACTAGCAGGGTGGCAAACCGTGGCCACAAGAAGGAACTCATAGAAATTCTAAGTCGCCTCAACAACCTGGAGGCCAGTGCAAGAAGAATAGCAGAGGACCAGAGGAGCCAAAGCGAAAAAATGGAACGACTGGCAGGACAATTTCAACTCTACCTTCGCTATGTCCACCACATGGACATCACTCCAGCCTGCATCAGAAAGACGCGCATGGTGGAGCAGAAAAAGGAGAACGAGGCAAGGAAGGAAGGAGATGAAAGCCATCCAATCCTCTTGGACTAGCGCAGCCTCAACCGAAGGTCATTTTGTTTATCAGTGTATGAGCAACCCATATTATACGTTATTGGTTTTATGTATTTCTTATGGTATAGTTTTTTCAAACGAGCTTTCAGAGACTGGGTCGGTTTCCCCGGGTGGTGGCCCAACCCTCCCTCCACCTATGTAGACAGTGCAACATCGAGACCCCTGATCTGATTTTCTTTTTGGCAGATCAAGAGATACCCCTCCGTCCCTTTTTGTACCATATTTTTCTCAGTAATATAGAACCTCAACTCACTTAAAAAAAAAATTGTATAATATTATTTTATTATAATAATTATTAATATATATAATATCGTATTTTAATATTTTATAAATATTTTTATTTTTTTAATTGTATAATATTATTTTATTATAATAAGGGGCAACGGGTGGAGGGGATCATTTGTGATACCAAAAGAAATCGGATATGCTTCAGGTTATGGACCAATATAAATAATCATGCATAAGCCTTGACTCTGTATATGGACATGAAACTAATAAAAACAGACAATTCATTAAGTGTCATTGTAATAGGTGATTCTGAGTTGATTATAAAAGGAGCCCAATTTTCAACGGATCTATAATAGAATCATGAAAAAGAATAATGAGTGGATCTATAATAGAATCATGAAAAAGAATAATGGGTGATTCTGAGTTGATTATAAAAGTAGCCCAATTTTCAACGGATCTATAATAGAATCATGAAAAAGAGCAAAATTTCAAGTGTGTGGAGTATTATCTTGTTTACCGCATTTAAAATGGGAAAGCTAACGGTCTAGCCAAATTCACTAGGCAGAGCAAGGAATTATTAGTATCAGCGGGGCCTCATCGTTGATCCATTTACCTTAGCCAAATGATCCAAGAACACAAAAAAATTCTATGGCCCATTAGAAAATGTCGATTTAGCTCATTAATTAAAGAAAAATATGGTTTAGGAGGGGATGTGACCCCTCTCTCCATCCACATCAAGATCTATGATGTCACCACATCAAACTTATCACCTGGTGCATGTCTTGTACTCCCTCCATGAGGCTTCACTTTCTCTCAGCACATGTCTGCCTCTTCTCGCTTGGTATGACAACAACATATGGAATAACACATTCGCCCTTAGCCCGGCTTCTCGACTTCATCCCCCTCTACTTTCTCTACGTCTTAGTCCACACGAGGTTTGCAATGGAATTGAAGTACCTCATCCTGCCATCATTTTTTATTATGGCACCACGGGTCCTTGTGTGTGCATCTTTGGCAATCCAGAATTGGGCATATATCCTTGGCAAGGATATGGAATGCAATTGGGAGTCTTCTGGTATTCGTTTCTATCTATGTTTTGACAGGCTCAGCAGCCGCCTACGTCCCTAGTTTAGTGATTTTCGCTCTTGTATGGTTTCAAGTATGTGGCATAGAAATCAGCCATCACGTGACTGCACCAAATGCAAAATGGATGGTATGCATGATAAAATGAAACAACAACAGTAAGAAATGGCGTATCTTCGTGCTTCCAATGGCTAGCTAGCACAGAAACTGCAAGAACGAGAAGAAATGAGGGACCATGAATTGGTAATTGTCCTCCACACGGTCAACAAGCACACTGAGCAGATTCGATCTCTACAGAAGACAATTCAGCACAATCCCTTAGGCATCCTAGTGCAGCAGAACCCAACTCCTTCTGAAGGCTCACATGCTTCCTGCGAAGTCATAGAGCCCATGTTCCCTCAACTTGAATGCCACAATCCAGAGGACGATCTAGCAGTGGTTGACACTGAGTCAAAGCTCAATTAAGCCAGGTTTTTATGCAGTGCAAATATGTGTTTTTGCTCCTCTCATGTGTAAAAATCTATACTCAAAAGGATAGATACAGTCTTTTTGTAAAATCTGTTTAGGACATGAGCCCTCTAAGGATCTGTAAGGCTCCTTCTCTGTTGAAGGCTCTAAGGCATATTGAATTTTTGTACTCTCTGGTTGTTTTTTCATTTTCACAATCCCTTTTATAATAAAAAACCACTAACAATTTTTATTAAAAAAATAATTATTTTATTATAATAATATATATAATTAATATTTTATAAACTATTTTTAATTTTTTAAAAAATTATAGAATATTATTTTATTATATAGAGTTTAGTGGATTAGTTGGAGTGGATGAGTGTAGTGGTTATAATGTAAAAAATCTTAGGATCAGAAAATCATATTGTTCACTTTATTGAGTGTCATTCTATATCCAATCAACTATTTACCTCTTTTACTATCCATTCACTTTAATCTATCCAATTTATAAAATAAAATTAATTATTTTAATTTAGTAAACTATTTTTATATAATAAATATTTATTTAATTTCTAATACTTTCATAATACATTAACCAATTATTTTAAAAGTTTTAAGAGCTTTCTTATATGGGTTTATGGAAAGATTTTGGGATAATAGCAAAGGCATCTCATATTACACCTCTTTAATGAATAGCATTGTATTTTTATCATTTCACTAAAACAAATAGAAATTGTATTAAAGGAAAATTTTTGCTAGCTCATATAATGAATTAATATAATCTATAATGAATTAATACAATCCATACAAAGATTTTAATTATGAAATTATAAGATTTCCAAAATAAGTAAGGGTTGTTTACAATCAATAAGTAGGGGTTGTTTAAAGTGAACTTTGCTTTTTACATTTAAAAAAAAAGAAAACTAACAACTTTGGTATGAAATTATAAGATTTCTAAAATAAGTAAAGGTTGTTTACAACGAATAAGTCGGGGTTGTTTAAAGTGAATTTTGCTTTTTACATCTTTTTAAAAAAAGAAAACTAACAACTTTTGTAATATATATCCTAACAAATTGTCTTTGACTACTTAAAAATAAAAAAATAGATAGGTTAATGAAAATCTAGTTCGTTGCGGGCATCTTGTTTGTTTTATGTTTTGAGCTTCATCGATTTCCATACCTCCTTGAATTTGATGTGTTATTGCTTTTCTAGGAGAGCTTACTAAAGTTTTAGGGCGTCTGACGGAGTCTAGAATCAATTGGGAAAGCATGTTGTGTTTGGATGCAAGCCTTTCCATTTGAGTGTTGTGAACTACCACTCTGGCCTTTGATTCTGCATTTTTAGTCACTAATGCTTCAAGCTAAATACACACACTACTTTTAAGATGAGATATTGATGTGTGGAGCTCCTCTATCTAATGAACCATTCTCCTAATAATTTTGTGAATTTCAGCAATGTCACAAGTATCACAACAACTTGGGAAACAATGTTCATCCATAATGAGAATAGTGGCGTCCTTAAGAGAATGAGAAGGAAATCACTCAGAATAACTCATAAGGGTAAAGAACTCCAACTCCTAATATTCCTCGGGTTCCCAATACAAAAAATATAGAGAATGAGCCCCTAAAACAAAATACCCCCAACATTCAATTAGCACCATAGGAGAAAGAAAAGACCATCGCATCCTTAAGGGAAACCAAGGCAACTAGCAAAACCTCCACTTGGATCTCCACCCAAAGGTCGAATTCTTGACAACATGCAAATTCTTAACAACATGCAAATTCCTAACATAGTTGATCTCTTCAGGCTTCCACACTCCCAACAAGAGACACCCCAAGAGAACAAAAGAAATCCCACCATGATTGCGTAGATTCATCATTACGCCTATAAGGTCTCACCTCTGCCCAAGCGTGAGAACATCAAATGAACGTACGAGGGGTGAGGGAATTAAAACTTTGAGGCATGTGGTTTGAAGTGCCTTGCCACTTGTCTTGGAATTCAAATTGTATGCCCTTCCTTTCTCTTCTTTTTTCCAAGGAAACCCTCGCAGAAAACCCTTCGAGTACTTCCCAATGATCCATGGATGGTAAACATGGTAAACTGTCGACACTGATTACGGGGCCTAACCCCAAAGGGATCAAGAGAGTCAAACACGTGACCAATAATAAGAAGGAAAGATCTCACGTCTAGCTCTAGACCAATTGAGCTAACCCTCGGGGCTAATGGTATGCCCTTCATATGGTTATTAATGTGAATATTAAATGGGAGGTGGTCAAGATATGGAACCCACCCCCTTCCCACCCTTGGCCTCCCCCGTTTTTGCTCAACAAACTTTGATTCATGAACATACCCTTATTTGCCATTAAGTTAGCTTGAGTATTAAGGTTTTAGAGGATTTGATAATATTATATTGAATCAAAATACCTTGCAATTCTTTGAATTCAATCTATCTATCTATCAAGGCTTGATGACTTGGATGATGTCAGGCTTCTTATTTGTTGAATGATGATCAGAGAGTCGTCAATGACAATGAGATTCCCACCTTATCTCGGTTGAAAACATTTGAGTCCTTCATAAAGAGTTAAAGCTTCTACCTAATTATTAGATGTCTCCCCAAACCCTAACACAAATCACTTCACAATCTCCCTGAAAATTATAAACAACCCTACACCTACTACCCAAAATAAGTGTATTTTATTAAAATCTAACATTATTTTTTTTATATTTTAATTATAATATTTTTATTTTTATTAATATGTGATATTATTTATAATTATTTTTAAAGCCAATTTAAATTATATATATTATAATAATAATGCAATCACTCTTTGAAAAGTAGAAGACAAAGTATAAAATAATTATGGCGAAGGCATTCTTTAAGGGGAAGTTCCTCGAGAGGCTTTCGTTGTATGTTGAAATCCAATTGTGAATGTGTCGTTTCTATCTGAAGCTAATTGCGATAATCCATGTGTTGTTTTTGTCTGTCACTGCAGCAATCCACCTGTCCTTTGACTATACTGGAACCTCTGCACACCTCAATTCCAATGAGCAGAAACAAGGTAGTCTGTAACGTTTTGGGCATCATCTTTGCCAATATAAATGACACCACTCTGGTATGGATTGTAGGCTATTGCGCCCAAGTCGACGAAGGAGCCCAGTTTCCATTCAAAGCGATGGAGAATTCATGTTACTCAATGGGATGGGTTGCCTGGTCTGAAAGAGTGATACTGTGAATAAAGGCATAGTGTCTGTTGTAATGAGTGATGATGGGAATTTAGTTTTGAAGAACAAGAGTTGTGGAAATGTGTGGAAAAGATTCCATAACAACAGACACCATGCAAATAAAGGCATGGTATCTGTTGTAATGAGTGATGATGGGAATTTAGTTTTGAAGAACAAGAGCTGTGCAAACGTGTGAAAAAGCTTCCATAATCCCCACTGATAATCTCTTCGTTGGTCATGTGTTTACTGCGGGAAACATCTTCACTATGTATCCTTACTCCTCTTTCGATTAATCTAGGAACTCGTTCTCAAATGATAGAGCAACATCATGTACTGGAACGTCAGATCCTCCTCGCAGCTCCCCCACTCCTCTTTTGATTCATCTAGGAACTCGCTCTCACATGGAAGAATGACATCACGTACTAGAGATCTGGCATTTGTGGAGGCAGACAGGTCCCTGCAAGTGGAAACCTTATCTAAGGAAGAAGGGCGAGAACTATTTCAGAGAGTAGCTTTCAAAGATGGCCATGTTCCAGAGGAATTAACGAAGTGTGCCATGGATTTTGCGGACAAGTGTGATGGTTTCCAGGGATGTTTAATCATAAGAGACCATAGGGATTCATCATTGAACCATGTCAACCAAGATTGTTTTTTGGGGAAAACCATTTCACCTCTTTTCTCCACCTATACTCTGGTTTGATTGATGTTTTTTATAAGATTAAGAGGAGATAGGTAACTATAAAGGGAAAGCTATGTCCATGGAATAAATGGACTTTAAAAAGGGCACAAAAAGAAGGTGAGTAATAATGGTGCGACCCACTATAGTTAAAAAAAAATAAAAATCTTTTGTAACATATACACTAAGCATTTTATTCGATCCCTTCCCCCGCTTCGGGGGTATGCTAGTTATAATAAAATCTATTAAAATAATATTTTTTCCAAATGGTGCTCTGGAAGACAAAGTACACCTATTCTCATTTAAAGTGGGCCTACGCTATTGACAAGGAAAACAAAATATAAAATAATGTGGCAATGTATCTAGAGAATTTGTTTTTAAGATATGACTTGCTTTAAAGATAATTCGACTTTTAAAAATATTATTTATAAGTTATAGTTTTTGGTTATTTTTAAGTTATAGTTTTGGGTTATTAATTTGAGTGGTTGGGTAACATGTTACATGCTTTTTTATTCTCTCCATCCGGGTTTAATACCCTTAAAGTGGAAATGTTGGACCTTGCTAAGTCACAAATTATTGGTATATTTGGCTTGCGAACTATTGAATATACTCTTGGGTTATAGTGGCAGCGAGTAAACTTGATCTCGAACCTAACCCAAATGAAATCTACCAATTACCCATTTCCATGGTTAAAAAAAATATAATTTTTAAAATTATAAATTCAGTGAAATATATATATATATATATATATATATATATATATATATATATATATAACATTGTACACCTCCAGTCTTAGTAAATGCGTCTCATACCAACCCCATACCAACCCCATTTAGTCAATGGCAGCTTCTATGGACATTTGTTTTGAAAAACATGTATTATGTAAGGGCGCATAGTGGAACAAAAGAAAATTTGAGAGTAAGGTGACAAGTGAGAGTAAAGGTGTGTAAGTATGATTAGTGGTTATCCATTATTGTGTAGTGTTTAATGAAGTTGATAATGCAACAAACTGGTTGGGCTTTACTTTTGAGAAATGAAACATTGAATAAAAAATTCCTTATGTTAAAAATGCCTTGAGAGCCTCATTGTAACAATCATCTTCTTGCGAATGTGAGTAGCAGTCACATCTCTTCATAGAGATAAGCTGCCACCATTCTAGCGAGTCTTTCACTCTGTATTTTTACAGTCTTTGTACATTTTGCTCATTAATAGAAATTATGTATTATTGTATCTCTGTGTTTATGGTTGCATCTTTGATATATTTTTGTGATCTTATTGGATATCCAAGATATCTCTGTACATTTCTTGATTATATCTCCGCTCTCATTTCGTGTCAAAAATAATCTAGATCAGTGGTATCAGAGCAGGTTTCTCTTGATCATTTTTTAGTGCATGTCCTGGACGAGGTCCGAGTATAGCAAGTTGGGTCTCGAGCTTGTCTCTCTTGAGGACAATCACTCTCGCACGCCCAAGAAACCCTCCGTGGTAGAAGAAAAGAAAAATGACGGAGCAGAAGATTTTATTAATCTATTGATTGAGCAAGATCTCACGCGATAGAGGGACGAAATGATGGAGAATTTTTCCCACATCCTTCAATGCCTGCCAATAACAACAGGCGCGTCTTCATCAAGCGGCCACTTTGGAGGCACCTCGCCTTTCAAGTTACAAGTTAATTTTGATATTCCCGTATTTGAAGGACAGATAGATGCAGATGCCCTAGAAAAATGGTTAAATGTGCTAGAAGGTTATTTCTTTGTTCATAATTTCTTCGATGGGGAAAATATCACCTTCACACTCCTTAAGGCTCTCCCCCATGTCAAACATTGGTGGGAAACTTACTGGGAGCAAAGTTTCACAGAGGAGTTCGGAATATATGGGGCCGAGCCCACTTGGGATATTTTTGTGGATGTGTTCAAGGAACAATATTACCTTGTTGGCAACTACGATGACAAGTACATGAGATGGACCACACTGCGGCAAGAGAAGGGCCAAGCAGTGTCGGAGTTCACCAATACCTTCCATACCTTGCGCACCAAGCTGGGTATCAAAGAATCTGAGCGACATTTGGCTCTGATATACCATGGGGCTCTACACAGATACATCCAAACTGAAATGGATTTTCTAGACATCTCATCACTGGGTTTTGCTTATCGATATGTTGTTAAAATCGAGCAGAAATTTAAACACCAGAACAAGCGGGAGTTCGGGTCTGCAAATCTGCAAAAACCAAAGTATGGTAAAGATGGCCCTAACAACCAACCTTCAGAAAACCATTCCAAGCCATAGGAAAAGAAGGGTAATGGAAAGACGAAGAAGGACACTGGAAAATGGTGTGATTTCCACAAAATCTCCCTTGCACAACACCGATGAATGTCACTCAAAACAGTCATTGGTGGCAGAGATCAAAGACAAGGAATCGAACCATGGTTCAAAATCCGATTAAGAAAATACTGGTAGAAGACAGATCATCGACACATACCCCATTGCTATTGTCGTGACCACAACAATTCAACCAGAAGAACTAGCAGATCCTGAAGAGGGGGAGCACCTTTTTCATTCATAGATGTGGTTGAAGGGGACCCCAGTGCATTTTATTGTTGATAACAGAAGCCAAAAGAACCTCATCTCACCAGAGGTCGTCAAACAATTGGGATTGTCGACAACACCACACTCGCAACCATACAACATCGGGTGGCTTCGCCAAGGACACAATCTCTGTGTCAGCCAATAGTGTCGATTGTCATATGACATCCATCCCTTCAAGGATGAGGTATTATGTGATGTTACCCCACTAGATTTCTGTGATGTTCTATTGAGCTAGCCATATATGTGGAAGTGCCATGCTATTTATGAGTCTTGACCCCGTAGTGTCATTGTTACTCTAGGGGGTCATCTCTACAGCATACCAAAGGTAGTTGCAACTACTGTCCCACCTAAACAGTTCCGTAAGGTAGTATCTCATACTACAAAATTCAACTTCTTCACAATATGTTCAAAAGGTGAATAGAAGGACACTCCAACCACTGCAGCCTCGGTCCAAGCACCTTCTACCCAATAGAAGCAAGTCGACGATATTGCAACAAAGCGTAAATATTCCTTCTGCACAGGTCACCTCGGGTATCCCGACTAGTTAAAAATGTCCAACCCCACAAGCCACAAGTTCGTGACAGTCTTCAACAAGCTAAGAAATGCAACTTCGCCAGCAAGGCAAGCAACTTACCAAGATTCAGATTCAACAAACACTTCCCTCTCTCTCTCCGGAACTCAACGCAATGGAGATCATTACTTCCTGAGGAGGGAGGATTGATCCAGGTGGATATCGGTGGCCACCCACCTATTTCATTGGCTCGAAAAATAGTTTTCCATCTTGGCATTTTTTCGGGTTCCAAACTTCTGGGGCCGTTTTGAAGCCCTAAACAACATTTTTTGGGGGATTTGGGGCCCATGTAACTGTTGAATGCCTTAGGGCCAGTCGAAAATCGTTCTTCTTAGTTAGACCTTTCAAATGGTGTATCGAGCACCCCAAATGAAGATCGTATGCAAAAGTTATGCCCCCGGGAAGTTGATGTATCAACTACCCCCATTGAGGCCCGCAAACCTTTTGGCTTTTCATCTTCCATGGTTAGGTTTTTAGATTTTACTTATGTTAAAAAGGCCTTGAGAGCCTCATTGTAACAATCATCTTCTTGCGAATGCGAGTAGCCATCACATCTCTTCTCAGAGATAAGCTGCCACCATTCTAGCGAGTCTTTCACTCTGTATTTTTACAGTCTTTGTACATTTCGCTCATTAATAGAAATTGTGTATAACTGTATCTCTATGATTATGGTTGCATCTCTGATATATTTTTGTTATATTATTGGATATCTGAGATATCTCTAGACATTTCTTGATTATATCTCCACTCTCATTTCGTGCCGAAAAATAATCTGGATCACTACGTCCCTAGTTTAGTGATGTTCGCTCTTGTATGGTTTCAAGTATGTGGCGCAGAAATCAGTCATCACATGACTGCACCAAATGCAAAATGGATGGTATGCATGATAAAATGAAAAATCAACAATAAGAAATTGCGTCTCTTCGTGCTTCCAATGGCCATCTAACACAAAAGCTGCAAGAATGGGAAGAAAGGAGGGACCATGAATTAACAATTGCCCTCCACACGGTCAACAAGCACATTGAGCAGATTTGATCTCTACACAAGACGATTCAATGCAATCCACTAGGCATCCTAGTGCAACATAACCCAACTCTTTCTAAAGGCTCACATGCTTCCTGCGGAGTCATACAACCCATGTTCCCTCATCTTGAACGCCACAATCCAGAGGACGATCTAACAATGGTTGACACTGAGCTAAAGCTTAATTAAGCGAGGTTTTGATGCAGTGCAAATATGTGTTTTTGCTCTTCTCATGTGTAAAAATCTATACTCGGAAGGATAGATGTAGTCTTTTTGTAAAATTTGTTGAGGACATTAGCCCTTTAAGGATTTGTAAGGCTCCTTCTCTTTTGAAGGCTCTAGGGCATTTTGAATTTTTGTATTCTCTGGTTGTTTTTGCCTTTGCACAACCCCTTTTATAATAAAAAACCACCAACAGTTTCTGTTAAAAAAATTTATTTTATTATAATAATATATATAATTTATATTTTATAAACTATTTTTAATTTTTTTAAGAATTATATAATATTATTTTATTATATAAAGTTTAGTGGATTAGTTGAAGTGGATGAGTGTTGTGGTTATAATGCAAAAGATCTTTGGGTTAGAAAGTCATATTGTTCACTCTGTTGAGCCTCACTCAATATTCACGTCGAATTAGGCTCTGTAATCGAACCAACCCTTTACCCCTTTTTACCATCCATTCACTTCAATTTATCCAATTTATAAAATAAAATTAATTATTTTAATTTATTAAACTATGTTTATATAATAATAATTTATATAATTTGTAATTCTTTCCCAATACATTAACCAATTATTTTAAAAGTTTTAAGAGCTTTCTTATATGTGTCTATGGAAAGATTTTGGGATAATAGCAAAGGCATCTCATATTACACTTCTTTAATGAATAGTAGTGCATTGTATCTTTATCTTTTCACTAAAACAAATAGAAATTGTATTAAAGGAAAGTTTTTGCTAGCTCATATAATGAATTAATACAATCCATACAAAGATTTTGATTATGAAATTATAAGATTTCCAAAATAAGTAGGGGTGGTTTACACTGAACTTTGCTTTTTTACATTTTTCTTAAAAAATAAAACTAACAACTTTGGTAATATAGATCCTAACAAATTGTCTTAACATCTATTTTGATTAATAAAAAATAAAAATAAAAATTGTGGGCATTTTGCTTGTTTTATGCTTTGAGTTTCATCAATTTTCATATCTCCTTGAATTTGATGTGTTATTGCTTCTCTAGGAGAGCCTACTAAAGTCTTGGGGCTTCTGACGAAGTCTAGAATCAATTGGGCAAGCATGTTGTGTCTGGATGTAAGCCTTTCCATTTTAGTGCTCTGAGTTACCACTCTTGCCTTCGATTCTGCATTTTTAGTCATCAATGCTTCAAGCTAAATACACACACTACTATTAAGATGAGAGATTGATGTCTGGAGCTCCTCTATCTAATGAACGATTCTCCTAATAATTTTGTGAATTTCAACAATGTCACAAGTATCACAACAACTTGGGCAACGATGTTCATCCATAATGAGAATAGTGGCATCCTTAAGAGAATGAAAAGGAAATCATTCAGAATAACTCATAAGGGTAAAGAACTCTAACTCCTAATCATCCTCGGGTTCCCAATACAAAGCATGTAGAGAATAAGCCCTTAAAAAAAAATACCTCCAACATTCAATTAACACCATAGGAGAAAGAAAAGACCCTCACATCCTTAAGGGAAACCAAGACAACTAACAAAACCTCCACTCGGATCTCCACCCGAAGGTCGAATTCTTGACAACATGCAAATTCTGAATAGAGTTGATCTCTTCAAGCTTCCACACTCCCAACATGAGAGACCCCAAGAGAACAAAAGAAATCCCACCATGATTGCGGAGATTCTTCATTACGCCTATAAGGTCTCTCGTCTTCCCAAGCATGAGAACATCAAATGAACGTACGGGGTGAGGGAATTAAAACTCTGATGCATGTGGTTTGAAGTGACTTTCCACTTGTCTTGGAATTCAAATTGTATGCCCTTCCTTTCTCTTATTTTTTCCAAGGAAACCCTCGCGGAAAACCCTTCGAGTACTTCCCCGTGATCCATGGATGGTAAACATGGTAAACCATCGACCTTGATTACGGGGCCTAACCCCAAAGGTATCAAGAGAGTCGTACCCGTGACCAATAATAAGCAAGAAAGATCTCACGTTTAGCTCTAGACCAATTGAGCTAACCGTTGGGGCTAATGGTATGCCCTTCATATGGTTATTAATGTGAATATTAAATGGGAGATGGTTAAGATATGG
>ML782436.1:266668-282208 GCA_009831015.1 Picea engelmannii
ATGGCCTCCCCCGTTTTTGCTCAACAAACCTTGATTCATGAGCACACCCTTATTTGCCATTAAGTTAGCTTGAGTATTATTAAGGTTTTATAGGATTTGATAGTATTATATTGAATCATAATACCTTGCAATTCTTTGAATTCAATCTATCTATCTATCAAGGCTTGATGACTTGGATGATGTCGGGCTTGTCATTTTTTGAATGATGATCAGAGAGTCGTCGATGACAACGAGATTCCTACCTTATCTCGCTTGAAAACATTTGAGTCCTTGATAAAGAGTTAAAGCTTCTACCTAATTATTATATGTCTCCCCAAACCCTAACACAAATCAATTCACAATGTCCCTCAAAATTATAAACAACCCTACACCTACTACCCAAAATAACTGTAGTTTCTTAAAATCTAACATTATTTTATTATATTTTAATTATAATATTTTTTATTTTTATTAATATGTGATATTATTTATAATTATTTTTTAAACAAATTTAAATTATATATAATTACGTTGAAGGTGTTCCTTAAGGGGAGGTTCTTCTCTAGCCTTTCGTCGTTTGTCCATGGCGAATCAATAAGTGCCACGTACATGTGTTTGTCCAATGAATTATCAAGTGCCACATGAATGCGTTCTTCGCCTTCACTGACCCACTCTGCCTTGCCGACTCAAACTGCGACCTGGAGGTCATCACGCCATTGCTGGCTTGAGTCCTGCCGAGGAAAATTATCTAATTTCAACGGAGCAAAGGTTGTTTCAGCTCTGCCGAGCCTCCAAGACCATTTCTCCAGTTTTTCTACCTTTGTTGGAAGACGTAGAATACACAATGGTTCAGCCAAGTGGAGAAGGCACTAGTACAGGAGGACCTCCATGTTCCCATTATCGATTTACACGGTTTGAGAATACACATTGGTTCATCCAAGTGGAGAAGGCACTAGTACATGAGGACCTCCATGTTCCCATTATTGATTTACATAAATCATCTAACACATTTCTCTTATCTTCAAACAACCTATGGTCATGATTCACTTCCACGTTCCCTTTCCCTTACTTTAGGGGTATGCTAGTTATAATTGCACCGAAGATGTTTTAAGGGGAGGTTCGTTCTCGCTTTTTCGTCGTCTGTCTTGATCCAATTAATCACCGCCAACTGTTTGACACGTTGTCTCTGGTTTCCAAACCTGTCACCAACTCCAATCCTTAACCACCTTTTCTAAAAGGGTTTAATATATAGAGTGCACGAGGCAGTACTTACGTGAGTCTCCCCTCTTCCACTCCATGTACTCCTTCATGTACATAGCATGTAATACATATTAAAACTATAAAACAAAGTTTTTTTTAAAAACATGATTTTTGTTTGATTATTTTATTTCTTTCTAATATTTAAAAAAAAACAATAAAAAAAAAACAAAACAAATTACTAAATGCCCGATATTGTTTATAAAATTTGATCTATTTTGGAATCCAAACTTAAAAAGGTGATAACTCAAGTTTTACTCAACCAAATTGAGCAAACGAGAGCTCGTTAGAAAAATTATTTCGAGGAGAATGATATGTAGGTGGTGTCATTACCATATTTGGTCACTTACTACTCCCCAAAAATAGCAGAAGTCAATGCTGTAAATTTGCAACCAATAACGATTTGTTGAGTTATTTTGGAGAAATTTTCATTGATCTGAAGGTTTTTGTTGTTGCCAATTCATTTCCAGATTGTTCATTTTCCAGTGAAATCCCAACAAGAAGCAATGGAAAGCGTGAATTTGGTTTTATCAATTTATTAATTTAGATTTAATTGATTTGTTTATTTTGGACAATTTTAGGAATTTGGATTTTTGTATGTAAGTTTTATTGGTTTTTAATTATATTTTCATAATTATTTTTAATTTGTTGTAAAGGATCAGGATGTGGATCTGGAGCTTCCCAAGAATGGGATTGAAGCAGTAGAGAGAAAAAGAATATTTCTACAAATTTCAAATCAAACTGAAATCTTGATTCAATTATCATTGAAACATATTCCAATTTTGAATCCGAGTTTGTAAAACTATAAAATCTGAGATTTGAGTGAAGCAGAAGGAGGGGGGTTTCTCTTTTCCTGCAATAGGAAACTCTTACTGGAGGATTTTTGTTGTAGTTTAAGAGGATTACACATATATGAGTTTGGGGATTTTACTTTTGAGATTAAAACTCTGTTGTAGAGCTAGATCATGCACTGTTGTTGCTCCATTCTCTATTGGCATTGGCAGAGTTGATGTCTTGAGAGGACTACTGCAAGATTACTTGTAAAGGCAATTTACAGAGGTTTATGATTGTAATTCATTTTTGAACATTGAATACAATTATGGTTTGTGTTTATCTTTGTATTTTTTTATAAATTTTTGAGTAATTATTATTTCAGAGATTTATCATTTTAATTTTGATTTAATAGTCATTTGATTATGTGAACTATTTCTTTTGTGAAGTGGCTTATTATTCTTTACCTTTACACATGGCATGCACATAGCTAATAATATTTCAGCAGTTTGATATTCATCATAAACCACATGTTTTAATCCCCATTAATCTAACTATCTTTGCACTTGGTTGATATAAACTATTTTCTATTTGTCATATTAGGTTTTATTTTCTGCATTTAAAATTTAAAATTTAGAATTTAAAATTCACTTATTTGATTTTGAATGCTCTCCTTTTCTAAGGAGAATTTTTTCATGTTTACTTAGCTCAGCTTTTGCTTCAGGGAAGGGTTATCTTCTTCAAACCATATGGAAATCTCTTCATACACAAAGGTTCTTGTAATTTGTAAGCCATATTTGTTTTTTCAATAAACAAATATTCAATGGAATTTGATTTAAAAAAAAAAAAATTAAAACTTAATTGTTATAAAAATATATTTCAAAACTTAATTGTTATAAAAATATATTTCATAAAAATCTTTAAAAACTAATTAAAAATGTAAGATAGATAACAATGATTGCATATTCCTATAACCTAACCATTTCAAAGTTTCCACAAATTTATATCTCAATCAACATATATTCCTATAACCTAACCATTTCAAAGTTTCCACCAATTTAAATTTTCAACTAAAATGGTTATCCTACAAATTTATATCTCAATCAACATATATTCCTATAACCTAACCATTTCAAAGTTTCCACCAATTTAAATTTTCAACTAAAATGGTTATCCCTTGTAATCTAATTATTCCAAAATTTTGGTTAATAAAAACTTTGAAACGTTAATCATGAAATAATTATTCCAAAGTTTTCATTAATAAAAACTTTGAAAAGTTAATGGTGAAATGAAATGAAAAAGAAAAAATCTTGGCTAGGTTCGGTCTGTGTAAGAAATGAACATGAACTTGAACTGTGACCTTCACCTCGATGTTTGAGGGATGAACCTGGACTGTGTGGAATAAATGAATCTCACCGAAGCATGGATTTTGTGAAAAAACGAAACCATACAATGAAGTGTGCAGAGGTAGGAATTGCTAAATGAAACCTTTAAAAATGAAACCATACAATGAAATCAATCACTCACTCATTCTTGCTAATTGTTTGGTCCAATGAGATTTATCTGCTTAATCTTTACATTGTAGAAGAACCTAAAAACCCTCACCCAGCCATTCTCACTCCTTCACAACAATTCCACAGGAGAAAGAAAAACCTTCGCAGATTGCAAACCATTTAACAAAATGTCACGAAACAATATTTAAAAACAATAAGAAACAAGAAGCAGCAAGCCCCTGCCTTAAGTTGTAGTTTCCTGAAAGACTGTCTTGGAGCGAGTTTATCGATAGCTTGAAAAGTAGATTGTGACCTGTTGGAGGCAGTTTAGACCTGGATATGTTTCAACCAAAGCATATTACAATTTTCATAATTAATACATTAACTACTTAATTACTTACCGTGAGAAATTTATTATGTAAATTTCAACTATTAGACATTTATTGCATCCTGTAATCTATCAAATAAATAACTTTTGAGAAGAACAATTTATAGTGTCAGTATATGTCCTAAAATGACATTAAAAGAAGCGACACTGGTCGAGATCAACACAAGCAACCGCATTAACCCTCGCAAATAACCAGTTCCAAATTCTTTTATGGAAAATGTTTTGAATTATGGAAAATGTATTTAAAAAACAAATTATATCTGTGTTTTTCCAAGTGATTAACTTGTAAGGCTACCTTGAGAGCTTGCCAGGAACATATATACAGAGTTATTTCTGAGCAGGAACATATATAGAGTTATTTCTGAGCAAACCGAGAGTGCTAGTCTTTCATGATATTCTCCTCTGACGGCTGAATTTTAAAAGCTTGCAGAGCAACAGATTTGACATTTCTTCCAGCTCACATCTTGCTGAAGCCTCTTCCTCTACTATTCACGTATATGTTTCCAATCTCGTCAGTGTTCGGCCACTGATGTACATTAAATCTGGTGATAAGACTGGGCGTGCATACAACTAAATCATCCAACAATTCAGAGTATAAACTTCAAAATAAAAATACCCAAACATAAACGAGGACAAAAGTCAAAAGTTTTCATTCTAAACCGACCCATTAAATGACACTAAAACCAAAAGCACAAACATGGATTTGAAGGCTCAGATCTTCCTGTCAAAAGTTGATCAGCAAAGTGGAAAATCCACGTTATTATGCTTGTCTTTGAAATTAGATCACCGCCCACATCCAAAATCAACCTATGCAGAAGGTATACTAGCATACCCCCGAAGCGGGGGAATGAAACGCCGAAAAAAATACAAGGTGGATACATTGCAAAAATAAAGTACAGTGTTTTGTTTTTTTAGATATTAGAGTCAAATAGTCCCACTAAAAAGATTTATTATCTTCAAGAGTTCTCATAAAACACTAAACCACTTTATAAAAAATTATAAAATCAAATTCAATTTAATTAAAAAACCAAGCTATGACAAGAACTAAAAAACCAACAAAATTAATTTATAATTTCAATTTAGAGGTTACACCATCTTTTTTTTTCACTTTCATAATCAACATTAAACCAGTTCATAAAAAATTATGAAATCAAACTCAATTTAATTAAAAAACCAAGTTATGACAAGAGCTAATAAACCAACAAAATTAATGTATAATTTCAATTTGGAAGTTACATCATCTTTTCTTTTACTTTCATAATCTTTTCCAACACTGTTTATATATATATAAGTCAAACACACTCATGATTATACTATGACTGCAAATCATTATGATAGATAGTTTTAATGTGACATTGTTGGAATCTATTGTTCAAATCTAACAGTGAAATTGACATATTAGACAAACCATTTTTTATTTTATATATATATTTTTTATTTAGCTAAATTTGTCACACAAATTACAAAGACAAGTTCTTAAATACAACTAAATCAGATATTTGTTATTTAATAAAAGTAAACAGTATTAAAGAAGTATGAGAAGAAATATAATTGGATCATTTTGTAGTAAATTACATTTAAAAAAACAAAATGTCTTAAGTATTAGGTAATATGTCACCATCAAAACAATATTAAAAACAATATTTAATGATCTTTTAAGTTATTTTCTACATAAAATTAGTTTGGAAAAATGATTGAAATCTAGAGGGGTAGGGTATGTATATCTCCATAAATTTTAGCATTCAAATCATTGTGGCATTCCTTGTCTTACAAATAAGAGGTATCTTACACCCATTTATTGTTTAATTTAGACTTCACCTTAAAATTAGATTATTATTATTATTATTATAAATTAATTTTATTTGTTACATAAAATCAATTGAAAAAATGATTCCTACCTAACAATATTACAAATTGGTTTTATTTTGGAAATAGTAGTTAAAATATGTTAATTTTTATTTTCATTTATTAAAAATTGTAATTTTTAATAAAATCATTTTCATAATAGGTGAAGTTTAAAAAATTAGAACATTGAAACTTATGAAAAAAACATAAATCATCTAATTTATCATTCTTATGAAAAAATCATAAATCGTGTTACCCATAATCCACAGTGTAATCCATATACTTGCCCCTTTAAAAAAATATATCATTCAGTCAAAACAAATTATTAGCAAGCCTGTATACATTTTGAACGGAAAGATTTAAAAAAATGCTTTATAAGGGTGTTTTTTTGAATTGAAAGCATATTTTGAACATAATAGAAAGATCAAACTCTATTATGGTCAGAACTTTCTATTCACACACAAGTAAGCTCAAAAGATGATCCTAACTTTCTATGTGTTGAAAGTAACAATTCGGCATTAATTGTTCCAACTAAAACCCGAAATTTGGCAATGTACTGTAAAATTATGTCAAAAAGGCAATCTAGAAAAAGCAAGCTGAAACTCTTTCCATTCAAAAACATCCTACTTGCAAAACTTCTTGGGAGGAATTTCACACATTAATTGAAATAAATTCATCGGTGGTGTGAAAATGGAGAAAAGTATTGTAATAGTCGTGGCCGAGTGCTGGTGAAAAAGGCATGGCTCACTCTCGAAATTATTATATATGGAAAAAAAATATAATTTAGATCCCAGTGTTTGTGGTTGTAATAATGTTGCCAACCTAATAAAAAAATAAAACAACCCATTTTCCAAAATGAGAATGTAATATAATTTATAAAAAAATTCTTCAATACAGATTTATGAAAGAATATAACAAAGAATATAACGGATTTATGAAAGAATATAACATACTTTTCAGCAACTAACAATTATGCATGTACTATGTTAAATAATTTACACTAAATCCATGTGTTTCACCTCCTATCATTACCTTCTTTCTGCCACTATCATATGTTAAAAACTTGTCAACACTAAAGCCACGTGTTTCACCTCCTATCGTTACCTTATTTCTGCCACTATTATATGTTAACAACTTGTCAAGAGAATGGAAGCTAGCATGCATGTATAAAACGTTTGGCGGACAGTTCTGAGACACATGGATACATAGGCACAATGACCTATAATAAACATCAATTCAACGAATACTCAAGACCAATACTTTAATATCGTTTGTTTAATAGAATTGCAATATTGTTACGTAATTCCGCAGGGTTAAAGAAACACAGAGAAATTCTGAAGGAGTTATCATGTCTCAAATGCTGAAGATCTTGGCTCTTGGCACATGGATAGATGCTATTTCTTTTGGCGGGAAACAATATGGAGGACCATGGCAAGGGCAATGCAATGCAATGTAGCAACAAGTTATGTTTATTTAAATCAAGGACAAGTAAATGTTGGTTGTAATCCAGGGTAGAAAATGGGATGCCAAGCAGGTGCAAGTACAACCTAGAGGCTGGAGTTGGAATGTCAGAAAATGCTTCAGTCCAATTCATTTCCTAGTGTATCATGAATGGCCAAGGAATCCAATCTTCGAATTGCAAATTTTTTTTTTTTGGTTCCATGAGCCCTACTTGGCATTTAGATAATTAGAACCTTGAATTGGGTGTAAGGGTCATACAACATAAAGATGTAGAGGCGACAAAACCACTTGGGCTGATTTGGTAGAAGCCTTCAAGGTTCAGGTATGAGCTACTAAACTCACCTCTAGATAGAGTAAAATCCTAGTTATTACAGTTTAAATAAAGTTTCTTTGCAAATAGTTAGAAGATCATCTCAAAGAAGGAAAGTTATATGCCAGATTGTCACATATTAATCTATCTTAAGATTTTAATAAGGAGAATTCCTAGCTGTGTAAGGTACACATATTAAAGCATCTTAGTAGCTAAAATTTAAATATATACATATATGTGTGCATCTTAGTGGCTAAAATTTGAATATATATACATATGTGTGTCTGTGTGGGTTTCTAAGAAAAAAGATGAAGAGAGGGATTGTGTATTATTTGTGTAGCAATGGCCCTGGAAAAATAGTAACTTGCAATAATAGGTCATCTAAACAATAATGGGTACGATTTACTCCAACCTATCACCGTTGAATTATTCTTGGGAAGGAAGATGAAATTAATTACCATTCGATGAAGATGATCTTGCTTTACTGGACATCTCGTTGGTGACAAAATCGAAATCATATACACTGAGCATATCATTAATTGTTCTAGAGAGGGCTGCAATGAAATCATCTCATCTCTCAGAGCATTTCATTAATCGTTCTCGAGAGGGTTACAATGAAATCATCTCATATCTGAGCAGGTACCCCAGTATTTTCAACAACCTCATCTCTCAGAGCATATCATTAATCGTTCTCGAGAGGGCTGCAATGAAATCATCTCATATCTTAGCAGGTACCCCAATCTTTTCAACAACCACCTATTTAGTTTTGTCTTCAATCCTACACACCATGTAGCGATGGACGTTCATCCTCTTCAGCTCTTGCAACACATGTTTGCAATCATTCACAATGCTTTCACAATGACCATTCCAAAAGAAGCAGTCTGCTGGATGGATGCCACTGAATCACCATGCAATTCAAGAAACACCCATTAATTGATTGATAACTCTTTGTAGAAAATAAAATTAGTTAAAATCAATTGGGTCTTGATTACCATTCATAACGACATGGCTAAAACTCTATAACTCCAAACCACACACATGCCCCATATATATATATATATATATATATATATATATGATACACAAAGCAGAGTTGAAGAAGTGCTAGGAGGATATGCAAAAATAATTAATGATGAAATGGGAATTTGTGATAAGAATGTTCGCAGACTGACATAGAAGTATAATTGTAGGAACCCTAACCATTCCTCTGCAAGCATTTTTGGCTAATGCTAAGGATTCAAATGCATTGCACATTGAATTTATGTCTTCCACTGGCCCACAACACGTGGTTTCACATATGGTACGTGGAAGAGACTGGTTATTTAAACAACATGGTATTGAAAGTTTCCACGAGATACAAGAAGAAGGAAGTAATCGAAACTCACAAATGGACGTGACTTGTGGCTGAATTCTCTATTCCCTGGACTGGAACATATGTCCTCAGATTCTGACAAGGGCTTGTGTGTCCACAGGTCTATATCTTGAATGATAAGCTTTTTGTTGAGGTGGGTATTCCAATAGTTCTTGACCTAGTTATCCATCCTTCCCAACATAAGTCCAACGATCAAAGACCATATGTCCAATGATCAAAGACCACCTGCAAAATGATTATATTTTATGTACATCTAATATAAAAGACTACACATATATCTGATAAGGATTTCCTCTTAAATCTCCTGAAGGTATAAGCTGATAAAACCCTACCTGTTTTCAGGAAGATGATGCAACATGAGTATTAAATCTTCCTCCTCGGGTAATATGTTTCCAAGAAGATGATGCAACCTGAGTATTAAATCTTCCTCCTCAGGTAATATGTGCCCGTGCTTTTGTTACACATTATTTTGGTCACTTTTGTGATGTCTCTACAGTTATGTGTTCAGGCTCTCATAAGGACTTTTTACCTGAGAAAAGTGACTGATGTCTTCTTCCACAAAACATAGTTTTAAGATGAGTTCATAGGCTGACTATGTTGTAGGGTACAAGAATCTTGATTCTTGCAGGAAACCCTATACCTAGCTTGCGAGGTGTTTGCAGTTTTCTCTATAGGTAGTGTGCGAACCTGTTTTGAAGCTTGAAAGGAAGAGGAAGTTACGAAGGTTCTAGAAGAGTATCTTCTAGAAAATGAGTTGGCATTCGCATGGTTGGCATCCTACTGACTTCTTAGATTTAGTGGGATCATCCTCATCCCTTTAACCATCTCTCCTTCTCCTATATAATGAAGGGTTTCTCAAGGAAGAGGTGAAGGAAGATTGAATGGAGAATTGATGAAATAATTGTGTGAAGAACCCTGTTTGGATTGAAGCTTGAAGACTCTATTTGTCTATCAAGTTGTACTAGATCTTCTTCATGCAAGTGTAGAGCAAGTGTATGTGTTGGAACCAAGGATCACTGAAAGGAAGCTTGCGACATCAAGGCGATCTGGTTGTATCTTCTACTTTCATCTAATATAATACAACGACATGTCCCTTTCCCATAAAATCACTCTTATTTTATTGCATAACTCCTTGATCATATGCATAGGTTGACATTAAATATCCTTTGCTATCTTCACTTCGGTTGTCTTGGACCTGATCTCACAAGAGCACCGGAGCGAAGTAGGAACAATAGAGACCTAAGGAAGCGATATAAAGGTATGTCACTCATTCCTTCTTGGTAGTAAATTCAATGACTGCAACTTAGAGAAAGAGTAATGTCCTGTCCTGTTTTGTTCTAGATCCAGGTGGATCTAGGGAGATCTATTAGTGTCCGCATATACCGATTTATCCTGTAACAAAATTGGCGACTCCACTGGGGATACAACTCATTTTTGTGGTTTTTCGTTGGCCATTTGCTCTTGCTCTACTTTTTTCATTGCCAACCAGTCTCTGAGTTTGAAGGAGACCCTTCTAGACTCTTTGGACCTAGAAGTTCACTCAAAAGTTTTGTCCCTTTTCCAAATATTCATAATTTACAAACCTTCTCGCACTGTACCTCTCTATAGCCTGCAAGAACGTTTCATTTTTGCACCCCACTGTTCAATCCAGTGTGACATTCTCGCACCCTGCGAGTGTCTAGACTGCGAGAATGCCTCATTCTCGCACTGTGCTCTACTACTAAGCTGCGAACCCATTTGTAAAAGTGTTGGATCATGCCTTCTTTTCTTCTTGATGCCCAGATTAGTTTGTTCACCTGGGAAGAACTTCTTTTGCTAGTGTTTGACTGTTTCTTGACTTCGAATCTTGTGGTCGATTAGTTTTTGGAGATCGAAAACTTTTCTTAATCTTTTTCCCAGTTTTTACTTCTCAACCTTTTACCAACGAGGGTATAATCTCAGATTCTGAGATCTGAGTGCTTGTTTGGTCAAAAGTCTTTGATCAGTTTAAAAGTTGGGGTTATTATTTCTTTAGATTGCTTGCTGCTTAGAAAAGTTCTTTGTCTGTATACATTTCAAGAAACTTTTTCTTGTCAATTTTTATTTTTATCTCCATTGAAAGATTTGATTTGGGCGTTTATTGAGTATTGTTTTTTCTTTGGTTGCTTACCTTTTCTTAGCTCCATCCCTATTTTTGGCTTCTAATTTTTTTTTTTTTTTTAAGTCTTGTTCTTTTAAGTAATCATTCATAAAATATTGGCATTAAAAGAGAATGAATAGTGAATTTACATTATCCATGATTGTTTGGTACTACATTTGAAAAGAGAATTGTACATCGTAGTTTGCATTGTTCCAGAAACACTCCTTTCTCCCTGCTGTAGATAGAAGTCATCGAACGAAAGTTTGTATCATTCATTTATGTTTACGCAAAGTTGGGTCTAAGTCTTACAGAACACCGATTTCATCTCCGCCTCCCTCTTGAGTAACAAGAGCCTTTAATAACATTGCACAATTTTTAAAATTCAACTAGTAATTTTTTCTAGGGCTCTTTTGCACCAACATTAGCTAGGCTAGAGCTTTGGAATAGGCAGTGAGATACACTCTCCAAAGCAAAAAACACACAATAGTATCTTGTGATAAGGAGTGTCAAATTCCATTTGCATCATTTTGTCCTGGGAAGCCCTTCTCACACAAGGGACAAACCTGAGGTCGCATTGAGATTGACAGAGTTACTCACCCTGCTTTGTTGATCTCAGTGTAGAGATTACACATATTACGGGGGTCACTTGAAGGTATACCCACAATGATGAGTGGAAGCCTCTCAAGTTGATTTCGGGCTAGATACCCTGCCCTTGCATGTGGATTGGACTGTCAACCGTTTCCCCAGGCATCATTGTTGTTTGTGGTAACCTTAGTAGCTTATCTTCTTAGGGTCTTACACAAGGTGACTGTGGAGGGGTAAGTCTTCATGGTACCTGGAATCGACGTTGGCCAGACTCACTCGGGCTCCTTGGAGGGTATACCCATGATTATGTGTGGGAGCTTGCACCAGGGTGTAAGTCCGTTAAGCAGGTTGTCAACGTAACTTTTCCACCCTAGCCCAGCCCCTTCTTGTCTCGTCGTCGCGACGTTGGATTTCATCACCAGCTAGTGACTTCTAAATTGGAAGGTCTTGTTTGCTTGGCTTCGATTCCTAGATTTTACTAGTGCATGCTGTTTGTTTACCTAAGTTGGCCATAGAATTTCTTTCGTAAGATTTTAGCTCGATCACAATTGACCCTCCACGTCGTTCACATAGAATGCAAGGCCTACCTCCAGAAGATCTGGAAGGTTCTCAACCCTTGCCTACCAACTCACCAGAGGGCTCTCCTCAACAGAGTGAAGTCCAAGACGTTTCCACTCCACAAGTGGAAAGAACTAACTCTTTAGAATGGTTCCGAATTACCAATTCTCGAGAGGACTTCCGACTTCCTCCCGACTCTGTGAGACGTATTGTTTGAGTGAATTCTTCCGGAGAAATAGTTGTTGAGTCTTCTGGATTACCAATCGGACCTTTCAAAGGACCTGAGGTTCAAGATCCTTTTTGGACTACTAGCATTTTTAGACGGGATCTCTTTGGCTCAGGAGCAGGCATTGATATCACTGTCACACCTGAGCTGCCCAAAACATCCGATCCAGACGCAATACCTTTTACTACTGCCTATTATTTTCCCGGTTCAAACGCTCCGTTAGCCAACCACATCTTGACTACCCCCCTACAAACGATCCATTACACAATGGTCCCAGATACTACGCGTCCTCACACCGGGATTACGGTGGCTGGCCAAGCTCCCATTGGTACGCCGCTTTCGCCTAGATTCACCCCAACACTTCCCCTTGGATATCATGCGTTGAATGCTTCTATTCCCGCTCCTACACAAATCCCATCCGAGACTCCTGGCATTTCCACTCCTTCTAGGCACCATCTCGTTCCTGGTTTGGTTCTGACACTTCCCCGACCCCCTTTCAGAGGACCTCTTCCATCCTCTATCGGAGGCACCAACCCTAGTGGAACCATCCAGTCTTTCACACCTCATTAACAGATTCCTGTTGGTGGAAAATTTCACCAAGGAGGCCAAACCTAATTCCCTTTTGCAGGACAAATACCAATTGGGACGCAACCCCTGATTGGAGGGAAACCCTCACCTACCCACCCTATGGACAAAACATACCTCCATCTTTAGCCTAGTATTGGAACCATCTTATCCAAAACAACCCTCATTCGACTGGGGGGCAATCGCCTCAAGTTAGCTCTTTCATACCCCCTAGTACAGGCCAACCATATCCAGGTCAGTCCAATCCTATTTGGGGCTCAAATGCTCAACCCCACTCCCCTATTCAAGGGAACATCCCTCACTAATACAAGCCTATAAATTATCTTCCTCCACACCAACAACCAAATTTGCCCGGATCTTCGCATTATATGCCAACTGCTTACGGTCCTACTGGTCTACCGATGAGACTCCCTCCCCAAAGTCACCAGTACCCACACGTGAATAGACAGTTACGCTTCTTAGCTAACCTGGACCTCTCCGATCTGTAGAGAATTTTAAATGATCTGATCCGTCACTCTCCTCAATGGCTCGCGATACCGGCCAAACTACCATCCGACATCCCTAAATTCTGGTAAACCAGGAGAGGACCCGAACAATCATGTAATGAATTTTCACCTTTGGTGTTCATCCAACTCTTTGATGGATGACTCTATTCATTTACGCCTTTTTCAACGAACTCTCACAGATTCCACCGCGAAGTGGTATATAGAATTATCACGAGGCTTCTTCACCGACTTCAACACCCTCACTATGGCTTTCCTAACCCACTACCATTTACCGATCCGTTACGAAATGAGAATTGAAATTTTGAGTTCTTTCAAACAAACCAAAGCTACTCATATCTCTGATCACATTCATGAGGGGCAACGGAGACGACGTCTCATCAAACTCGAACTTCCCGATCAGTTGTTGGCAGAGTGGTTCACGAAATCATTCATGAATGACATCGTTCATGACATTGCCATGGGTGGAGTTGTCACAGAAGAACAAGCGATCAGTCGTGCTCAATACCTCGACCTCGTTTACTCACAAATGGGTACTCTTTACGACTTACTCCCTGACGCACCTCGTCCTTCTACTTCTGCTACTTCAACTACTCTTGCTGCTTCTCATGCAGCTGACGGTGTGATTGGCACTTTCCATGCCCAACCCCATTCCGTCCAAGCCTCTAGCAACAACCCCAAATCCATTGCTTCTAATGTTCAAAATGCTCTGTCTCCTACCCCTCCCACCGGCAAGACTTCTGAGGTGAACTCTATTCAATCTACCCCCGTCGGAAAAAATAAATCCAAAAAAGGGAAGGGTAAGAACAAGGAGGATAAAAATAATCCGCAATCTAAGAAGACCAAAACACAACCTATTGATGATAAGGATAAGCGCAAACCTCGATACCCTTGTCTTATCTGTGGTGATGATCACTAAACTAAGGATTGTCCAAGACGAGCTGAGGTTACTAAGTTCCTTCAAGGGATCCTGAAACCGCCTACTCCGGCCGTGTTGTCACAACCCTTCCCTTCTCAACAATAGGCCCAATTGGTCATTCATGACCAACCTTCCCCTTCCACTACATCCTATGTATTAATATGTACAGGTGATTCAAAGAAGAATGACATCAGACTTACCACTCGAGCCAAAGATTATTCTTCCTCCAAAGAGATGGTTGATGAAATACCTCATTCGTTGGTCCAACCATCTCCCACGACTCCACCTACCAACGGTCCTCTTCATATCGAACGACTGAGCCTAGATACAGTTCTTTGCCCTCCCCCAAAGGGTGTTGTTCGAAAATATGCTTTCAATCCTCATGCACGTGTTGCCCAGAACTACAGTATTGTCGAAGATCTGGCCCAAGCACCGTCCGCGATGTCAGCCCTCGAAGTCCTTCAAAGTTGTCCTATACAACGAAAGGCACTGTTGCAAGCTATTGGTGGAATCGACCCTACCGATACAAATTTAATAATTTTTGACTTGGAAGATCACATTCCACGGTTACCCCCTCAACTCGCATTCCAAATACAAGTTATTGTCTCCGACAAGAACATTTGTAGAACAATTATTGATGAGGGTGCCTCGACGTGTGTCATGTTTATTACTTGCTGGAAAGCCATCGGTTGTCCTCCTTTAACTGAATCCCACAACATGCTCAAAGCCTTCAATGGCTCTGGTTTCAAGCTTTACGGTGTCTATTAATGTTTATGCCATTATTATAGTTCTTTGCATTTCATAAGATAAGAGCATAATAAGAACAAGATCACTGAGAAATACACATCCACAAGAGACACAACATTTATCCTGGGAAACCCTCTAGGGGAAGAAAACCCAGCAAAAAATTCCTTATTATAAATAGCTTATGCAATGTTCAAGAGATAACTCAACCAATACAGAAAAGTCCTCCTCAAGAGATGCGCCACCCTTCTTCTCCTCTCTCCAACTTGTAAATGCAACTTTCCTCATAAGAGAATGAGCAAGTGAAGTGTGTGTAAGAAGTGAGGTGCTAGCCTCTTATTTATATCAATCTAGCACGTGTGAAGAGTCACCATCTGGCAGGGCCGACCTCTCACTCTGGGTGGGTAAACCCACCTTTAATTAAT
>ML782436.1:291069-332387 GCA_009831015.1 Picea engelmannii
AATTTGAGGCTATGTGGCGAGGTCCTTATATCGTTAGACGGGTGTTGGAAAAAGGAGCCTACGAGTTAGTGGACTATGATGGTATCCCTTTGAGTGAACCCAGAAATGGGCTTTACTTAAAGAAGTACTATGCTTAGATCATCCGTGCATGAGTGCTTGTATTTTATTGTATCATACATTTTGTGTGTTACTTTAGTGTGCTTTTTCATTATTTGGTTTCTTCCCTCGACCGCTTACCTTACGTTGAACTTGGTTTCTAGATGTCAGAGTCTTCACTACCCCACATTGGATTCGCCGATGGCGCTAGTCATAGTACTCAGAACTTAGCTTCTGTTGCATGGGCAATTTACGCACCTACAAACGAACTCATCAGTCTACGAGGTGTTTGCCTCGGTCGTGCGACCAATAATAGCGCAGAATATAGCGTCGTCATCGAATTGTTGATTGATGCTATTTCGCTTGGTATCCGCCACCTGGTTATACGACTCGATTTGCAGCTAGTAGTACTACAGTTAAGTAATGTCCATGCTATTCGAAGTTCTACTTTATTACGGGTATATTTACTAATTCGCCTCTTGGAACGTTATTTTGATTATATCGAATATTAGCACATTCCTAGATGTCTAAATACATTGACTGATGCTTTAGCTAATTATGTGTTAGACAGACATTTGGGACATTTATGAACCAATCACACATCACATGTATTATACAACACAAAATAAGCTGGTAGAAGCCGTATATATGTATATAACGATCAAAAGTTTTTACAAAAAGTTTATGTCCAAAGATCAAAATCTCAAAATATGAAGCCCATAGCTTCTACAAAATAGCATCACGGATGACGCTCACGATAAAACACAACTGCTCGGGCTACCCTACGGAGCAGTCGACTAAGAGACTCAGACACGCCCACAATATGGCGATGATAACGTCTCTGGATCTCTCAAATAGTGATGTTTGGGACATCTGCAGTCAGTCCCTCTATGTTTTGTTCAATCGTTTCATAGTCCTCAACATCCCATCTTGCCACTGGAGCCACTTCTCCTCACCCCTGAATAGGAGATGTCCCTAGCAGTCGATACAATCCCACATTTGTGTTGTCAAAAGAAATTTTTGATTAGGATCTAAAATATAAAAACATTTTCTATAATAAAATTTGCAAAAAACATTTAAAAAGAACAAAATGTGTACTTCTCACCTAAGTTACCCCACTGAGCATCCTCAGGTAGGACCAAGTTCAGATCTCCTCGAAAATCCAAACTGGCATATGCGTAGTCATCAATCATCATCATCTGGGGCCTCAACCAGTCAAAAAAACGAATCATTATATTTGATTATAGGCCCTGCTACGTGCCAAGCCATGAGGTTACACCATCTCAGCATCCTCGGATCCTGTGGAGCCGATAAACCCCAATCTACTTGTAGACGCAACAATGGGACCCTCTCAAGGAAGAAAGACACCAAAATCGACCCGTACCCGAACTGTTTTAGGTCGCCCCTTCTACACTTAGTCAATTGCCTTTTCATGCTATGGAGAACCGCATCTGACCAGTTAAAAACCCGAGGCTCTGTGCACTCTATTGAGTATTGGAAATAGCTCTGGAGAGCCATGTGTGGAGTTGCGCTCCCAGCCATGCGTGCAATGGTAAACAAGATAGTCCGTAGGGTCAAATCTTGGACCCCCCAAATGACAACCTTACCCTTGCTTCTCTTTGCCTCAGGAACATAATGTCGGCGGACATACTCGCTCATAGGAAGTCCACCACCCCTACCTCTGATCAAAGTCTCATGGGATCCATGTCGTGACAACCCCGTCAGAAAATAGATATCTTCGATATCTAGTGAAAGCATGTGGAACCCTACATGAAATACCTGTTGGTCCACATCCCACATGTGAGCTAGATACTCTAACAACCTGAGTTGGATCTCATGCCTAGGATCCTAAATTTTTTTAAGACCCCACATTCATGGAGATCACCAACTGTACGCAGATCATTTTCAGTAATGGCATCCTCCTCCTCGTGTTCCCTTTCCCTCCATTCCAACATCGTGATGATCAATACTTGCAATGGAGTCATGAGAAGGAAGTCAACAACTCATTCTAACCTCTTGAACACATTTTTATTGAGCAAAACCACACACAAAAATCTATTTTTCGGCCCTTGCAGGTGAAGCTTTTGCACAGTGCGAGATTCTCACAGGTGCACTGAAGCCCACCTGCGAAAATCTTAGATTCTTGCAGGCCCCGAATGGCCCACTTGCGAGAATGCTTGAGCGCACCTACCGACCCTAAAATGGACTCAAAACTCTAAAATTGCCAATAAAAATCAAAAGTAAACCATGGAAAAGTTGAAAAATCAAGAGATTACCTCATTGGTCGAAACCGTTTGCTAAGTGATCACTTGTAGCTCCCGTGATCGATCGATGAAATTTGAGAAAAAAAGGAGGTGTGTTGGACAAGTTTTTGGCAAAGTAACAATGAAATGGTAAAAAACCCCTTTTACCCATATTTATTCACCTTTTTACTATTTTTTCGTTGATTTTTATATTATTTTTATTACTTTTGTCTAAAAACCTAATACCCTAATGGTTTTGTGAGTATGGTTTTTTGCAGATAGTTGACCTAGAAGTCCAAACGACGGTATACGGGCATTTTTTCTCTTTTTTATATTCGTCACATGAACGAGTACCTTTTTAGGGTTTTGTAAGGAAAACCTCGAGCTCAGTCTTCGTTTGTTCTCACGCTCGAAAATACATGAGAACGTAACCGAGTATACTTTTGTCGTCTTTTCGTAGTCGTTATGGTAAAACGAAAACGACGAAAACAAGGGAGTATCCTTTAAGCTCTTTTCACACTCCATAATACGAAAAGATTGCCGAACGATCTTGTTCTTTTCACGCTCGTAAAAGTATTTGAAGAAAATGTTCAATGGGCGACAGTTTATCACTTTTTCGGTCTCATCGAACTAATTTACGAAAAAGGAATTGGGAGAGTTTCTCTTTAAGTGTTTTTCAGAATCTCAAAACATGAAAAACGCCCGAGTTTTATATCTTTGGACTCGTTAAACAAACATCGAAAGGCCCTTACGAGACCGAACCACTCCTTCTTAGTGTTCGTTAAACATACTCCGAGGGACTCGTCCGAAGGATGAGCTTACATCAACAAGCATATGTTATCCTCCTCAAGCTTGTGTAAAAATAAAGAGGTACTCGCCAAAAATGGTGGGGGAACTTTTGGGAAAGGTATATGTTTCGGTATTTGTATTAATGGCAGTAAGTGTCGCTCTTGAACATGACACTCCTTGTTCATCATTTGAATCCGGGTTGAGAAATCCATTTGTCTCTCGTCTGACTTATTACAAGGTCATATCTTGGGTCGTCTTTGAGTCAATGTTGCCAAGACCATTGTCGTGTCGTTCATATGTTCAAGAGCAGTCCAAACAAGCCCTCCATTGAGTCAGCCATCTGCAGTTGTCCATTCTTACCATGTCAGCCTTCCCTGTGTCTGTTTCAAACCATATTCGTACTTTGACTTGCCCTCAAAATCTGTTACTTATTTCATGTCATTGATGGGGGATACATCAAGGCCCTCCTGTGACGAGTCTCTTTCCGTCGACTCCAACTCATTATCTGGGAATAAGACTTAGAAATCATTTAGTACCTTAGAACCTGCATGACTTAATGGCAGGTCTCTTTGTTTTCGACAATGGATTCACATCATTGGTCCCTGATCGAGAGATTCTGCCGAATGTTCGACTTCAACTCATTTATTCACATTTGGTCGGATTGTATTTAGGTACCTTGAGAGTCATTGACATCAATGGTGATTTCCCTCGCACTTGTTAACGATTTTCATAAATGACTGGTAATCGAGTGGTTTCTACCATGTTCGACTTCGACACATGTAATCACATGGTTAGATTCGTACTTTTCAGACAATGAGATTGAAGACCCTAGGTCTTATCTTTTGGCCCAGGATGCACTGGAGTATTTATGATTTGTATTGACACATGGATCCACTTTGTATGTCACGTGGCTATGTCCTAATCTGCGTCTTCTAAACACATAGATCCACAGTGTATTCCTAGTGGCTATGTGGTATTTTGGCGACATGGATCCACAGTGTATGATAGGTGGTCATGGCCTACATTTATGATTTCATTCGTTTGTGGTCTGAGCATGAGAATGCCTACCTCAGAACTGGTATTATATTCTATAGATGCTTGATTGTTTGCAGGTTTCTTATTAGGTGCAGTCCTTGTTTTTAACACACACATGCATTTTACAAAGTATTTCGGTTGTCATGAGTTCCAGTCTCATACTTTGGGGGGCATTCTGTTACACATTATTTTGGTCACTCTGGTGATGTCTCTATAGTTATGTGTTCAGGCTCTCATAAGGACTTTTTACCTGAGAAAAGTGACTGTTGTCTTCTTCCACAAAACATATTTTTAAGATGAGTTCACAGGCTGACCATGTTGTAGGGTGCGAGAATCTTGATTCTCGCAGGCAACCCTATACCTAGCCTGCGAGGTGTTCACAATTTGCTCTATAGGTAGGGTGTGAACCTGTTTTGAAGCTTGAAAGGAAGAGGAAGTTACGAA
This sequence comes from Picea engelmannii, assembly GCA_009831015.1. NCBI lineage: Eukaryota > Viridiplantae > Streptophyta > Pinopsida > Pinales > Pinaceae > Picea > Picea engelmannii. The sequence continues at coordinate 295,677 of ML782436.1, forward strand.
GGTTCTAGAAGAGTATCTTCTAGAAAATGAGTTGGCATTCGCATGGTTGGCATCCTACTGACTTCTCAGATTTAGTGGGATCATCCTCATCCCTTTAACCATCTCTCCTTCTCCTATATAATGAAGGGTTTCTCAAGGAAGAGGTGAAGCAAGATTGAATGGAGAATTGATGAAAGAATTGTGTGAAGAACCCTGTTTGGATTGAAGCTTGGAGACTCTATTTGTCTATCAAGTTGTACCGGATCTTCTTTATGCAAGTGTAGAGCAAGTGTATGTGTTGGAACCAAGGACCACTAAAAGGAAGCTTGCGACATCAAGGCGATCTGGTTGTATCTTCTACTTTCATCTAATATAATACAACGACATGTCCATTTCCCATAAAATCACTCTTATTTTATTGCATAACTCATTGATCATATGCATAGGTTGACATTAAATATCCTTTGCTATCTTCACTTCGGTTGGTTTGTGTTGTCTTGGACCTGATCTTACAAGAGCACCGGAGCGAAGTAGGAACAACAAAGACCTAAGGAAGCGATATAAAGGTATGTCACTCATTCCTTCTTGGTAATAGATTCAATACCTGCAACTTACAGAAAGAGTCATGTCCTGTCCTATTTTGTTCTAGATCCAGGTGGATCTAGGGAGATCTGTTAGTGTTCGCATATACCGATTTATCCTGTAACAGCTCCAGGGTTTCTTCACAAAACAATGTCGACATCGGGAGGCAATATGAGGAGAGCAAATCCACCAGTTCATGCAAATCCCCTTCTTGAATCTTTGATATTGCCATGTTAGCAAGGTTGATTTCCCTTGTATTCTGATTTATGTCTACCGCTACATTGGCAGAGATGATCTCCACCAAAACCACCCCGAAGCTGTAGACATCGGATTTCTCCGTCAGCTGATAGTACTGATGGTACTCTGGGTTAACATATCCTGGTGTTCCTTGTGGAGTAGTAGTGACATGTGAGGCATTTACAAGCATATGCCTGCAAAGCCCAAAATCTACCACTTTGACATTGAAATTCTCGTCCAAGAGAATATTAGAGGTTTTCACATCTCTGTGGAATATAGGTGGATCAATGTTGTGAAGGAAAGCCAAAGCCTTTGCAGTTTGTATAGCAATGTTCAAACGAGTGTCCCACGACAATCCCCGAGGATTTCTGCGATCGCCATGGAAATGATCGGCCAAGGTCCCATTTGGAACAAATTCGTATACGAGCAGGAGCTCTGGACTGTCTGCACATGTACAACCATAACGACATACTACTCGTGGGTGATTCAGGGTCGAAAATATTGCCACATCGTTGATGAACTGTCCAACTCTCCTAGAGTTATCCTGATAAAGTCTCTTTACCGCCACTATTTGTTTGTCCCGAAGTTCTCCCAGATAGACCGCCCCGAACTCTCCATCCCCAGGTTCGTTCTCCTCATTGAAGCAATTTGTAGCCAGTCAAAGTTCTTCTTATGAGAATATTGACAAATTGCCTATCTTGAGCCTAGGCACACATGCTTCAATGTCCCTCGCAGGACCGTGGCTAGGGGAAGGCTTTCTCTTCTTGACACAATACGTTAAGAATAGTGCTAGTGCTATTGCTATTAGTGCAACTCCTCCAACAGGAACAACCTGCGGTAGAATGAATATATTGATATCCATGTAATCACCATGAGGTTAAAGTGGAGATTTATGTAATAAATAGAGGAAGAAATAATTAATTACCTACTACAATGGTAGTCTTGTTTTTTCAACCTGTAACACAGCATAACAACTATTATGAGTAAAAGCAACGATCCACTGTTTTTGGCATACTTGGCGCAATCGGGAAGGAAAATACGCGCCTATACGCCGGTGGTGTCGTCGAGTGTTATGTCCATGGAAGCGACGCCATCGACGAAGGCACCTTGAGAGCAAGGGACTGGAACGCCATTGCAAAACCATCTTTGTACAACCTTACAATGCCACCTGCAGGAACAAGGTTGTAGCATATCGGTGAAGGCAACAACCGACACTGAGGCGGTGGAGCAGGAAAAACAAGGCTGTAGCATATTGGTGAAGGCAACAACCGGCACTGAGGCGGTGGAGCGGGAAAAACACGTGGCAGGTTGCCAATGGATATGGACAGACCACAAAAATTCGAGAGTGAACTCCCCCTAAAAGAACTCTCCCGACCTTCGTCGTCTGTCCACAATGTATACGAAGCTGACATCTGTTTATTAACATCGTCCAATCCTCTATCTCCACGTGTCTTCTATTTCACCAACTCCCTTCATCGACTCCAACTCGTCTCTCTTGGCTGCAACGCTGGTCACTCACAGCTCCTATACTCAGTCTCAGCAGCCAAAGCAGAATAAATAGAACGACGAGAGAACTTGGGTGCCTACAGTAACGAATATTTCATTACCCCTCGAAGCAGGAATGCTTATTATATTCATGGAAAACTTTACAGTAGGCTCCTACTATAAATGAGTGTTTTAGTGAAACCGAAGCCATTTACAACACACGCTATATTTAATTATTTGCCAGGCTCCGTCTAGGATCTCTGCTACTTTCGCTGCCTCATTCACGGTTGGAGAAATTTGAACGCCTCTAGAGCGGAGTGAAAGGTTAATGTATTTCCTCTACTTTTGCTGATTTCTCATGGAGTTTTCTCGGCAAATTTCTCTGCAATTTGAAGTCGTCCATCAAAATTATGCGAGACATCTTGAAGAAATTAGTTTTCTTGGCAATTTCTCTACATTTTGAAGTCGTCCATCAAAATTATGCGAGGCATCTTGAAGAAGTTAAATGAAAATGATTGTATTTTGTATAAAACGTAGATCTTATAGCACAAATATGACAATCGATTCTTTGTTGACCATGGTGCAATGATCTACCATTTAGGGAAGCCCCTGAATGCTCCAACGCTCAATTACGTAAGGGACACCAAAGCCATGGCTTCGTAGACCATCGTTGCAGTGCCCACATAACCAGTGGCGGCTTCTTCTTGTGCCTTGTCTATATGGTTTTACCCTAAAAGCCTTTGCACACTTTTGTTGCACTTGAAATGGGACAAGTGTGGTTTGCGTGAATCGCTTTTTCTCTCCTTATGATCTCTTTCAACCTACTGATGCAAGCAAACTGATATTTCTTACCAGTGTCAACAGAACAATAAAAGTTGCTCAACGATGAAGGAAAAGTTAAATCTCTCAACAGTTACGGAGAATGCTGTCAAACAGTCGCTAGTTATTACTGAAGAGCATTTGGGAGAATAGATACATAGTTGAAGTGGCTTCAACAAAAAGCTTCTTCGCTACAAGTTAATGCAAAGAATGAATGGTATTTTTTATCTTGATACACTCGGTGCAACTTCGTTGTTATTTTTGGTAGAATTTCTATTTTTATGAATAATAGTAAATTTATGGTGTCATGGATAGTGAAGTTAATTTATGGTGTGATTGTTTGTTGTTTACTCTATATGTCATCATTAATAATTACAACGCTTTAGTGGTATACGTTCGTTTTGGTTTGCTGTGACGATGAGGTGGAATATTCTTAAGCACTAGTGAGGGATCGAATCTCATCAGTTGTATAATGTCTTTGGGCTATTCAGTGGCCTTGAACGGCTTTGTTTGTTGTTGCTTTCTCTGCAATGGCTGGCTTGGTCATTTCACCGTTGGATTCATGGAGGGGTTGCTTTCTCTGCAATGGCTGGCCTGGTCGTTTCACCGTTGGATTCATGGAGGGGTCTGTTGCGTGCTCCATTATTCCCAAAACCCCAACTTCCAAACCCTAGCTTTCCATCGCCATTGAGACAAGTCATAATGATGGGAGGCGGCCCTTACACGTTTCCGGGCGGAGTGACCAAATGGTAGTGGAAGAGAATGCAAGAGAAGAAATCCAAGCAGCTCCTCAAAGCCCGCCTCCTGAGAGAACGCCAGCTCGACGAAATGCGGAAGCGAGCAGAGCTCAGAGCAGCCACAACCAATCTTGAAAAGCCTCGGGAAAAGCCAGCCCAAGCCCCCACTTTGTTCATCGTTACGACCAACCAACAGATTAGGGCCTTGGCCGACAGGTTTCAAAAGCCCAGAAGAATCGATCTCTGGACCAAGAAAGACGGACCAAAAAGCCTCGCTTCTGATGGGAAGCCCTCCGTTCAGAGCACAACGCCCTACACTATGGTTGTTCACAACATCGATTCTGGCGATGCTAGGTCCTCCCGCTCACAGCAGGTGAGTGGATCGACTCTGCCTAGGCAGAGGTACGATTCTCCATCCTCTAATCAACAACAATCAGATATAAACTCCATAATGACAAGGAGAACGAGAAATGATAATAATACTCGAAAATTGTAGGAGCTTTCCAATGCTTTATTATATTCATGTTTGTTTGTGAAATTCATGGTTATGAGAAAATTGTAGGAATGATGATAGTTAAATAGATGATTGGGAAGCCCTTTAAAATAAAAAATCCAAGTAATTTAACTACTGATACCGAACGTTAAAGAGATGAGCAGGAAAAGGGGGTTAGGGGAGTGCAACTAATGGTGAAGCTTTCTGCAATGCAACACTCGATCCCCCTTCCTTGCTGAGTCTCTTATTTCCGTTGCAAATTAGCCCCATAGATGTCTATTGACCCCTCTATACCACTTCGACTTCTCTGAACCATCACCTTGTGCCCGACTTATTTTAGTCTTGCAGATTGCAAACGTGCAGGCCCTGGATCTATTTGCTCCAGAAATCATCGTTTCCTACTGTTTTTATATTTGATCACACCAGCTATGCTGTTTCGAAAACTGATCCGATCTGTTTCGTGGTGCCGAGTTGTGTTGTTGTGTTGTTGGACCATCCCATGGGTTATGATTCTATGTAAAGAAGAGAGATTGTTTTGAGGTTGTTGCAATGCTAGGTGTTTTGTGGAACACTCGAAGAGTTTGCCATGCATGAAAAAGAGTGGTTGTTGCTTGCACGGTTTGAAGAGTTTGCCATAGGAAAAAGAGTCGCCAGCGGAAAAGGAAGAGTGTCTCGGTTGCTGTCCCGGAGGATGTTGTCGTTGTTTGCTGAGGACGCAGAAAGGACAATTGCGCCATTACATGGAGGGGTTATAGCAAAGTGAGGTGTACGTGCCCATTTCGTCGGACTCACAGAGGGTTGATTGTGAGAAGTGTGATTGAGTTATGATTTTACAAGTATTGTTACTGATATTTTTTGGTTTGAAGGTGTGCATAATTATGTTATTTGTGAGACATGTAATTGAAAGCAAGACTAGGATATTTTGATGTAGTGGTCCTAGAAAATTCTATGTCCCTGAGCCATTGTATACCCCCTAATGTGAAAAGTTCGTGTAATCTAGAAACCACTATGTAAAGCATGGTTACAGGTAATCCGAGAAAACTTGATGCATGGTTGAGGGTAATCCGAGAAAACCCAGAGCATGGTTACAAGTAATCCAAGAAAACCCGGTGCATGGTTGAGGGTAATTCGAGAAAACCCAGAGCACGGTTATGGGTAAGCCGAAATAAAACCCAGGTTGATGATGATGTGATGAAGGGGGAGCTATGAGGAAGAATGGTTGAATGAACCATGTAACTGAAAAGGATTCCTATAGAACTGACGGTTACAACGGCTGATGACCCATGTATTCCGATAGATGGATTTCTCTTTATATGGACGTCAATAATCAAATGATGCAGGTACAAGAGGAAGCACACAAAGATATGACCACATAGATATTTAGATAAGTAGTCATTAAGGGAGAGTGTTGGAATATATAATTCCTACTTATCTAATATACTTGCTAATGTATTGAGAGGTAGAGTTAATCTCTACGTGAGTTGTGTGATCCTATTATTAAGAGGTTGTTAGAGAGTTGGATTTGTGAGATCCTTGTTTGGTGTGTGGTTGAGATATTCTCTCAACCTCTCCAGTTATCTTTAGAATAAGTTAGATCTGATAACAACCTGTACACTCTATATAATAGAGTCCATTGTATTGTTATGGTAAGCAATTGAATATTTGTTCATATCACTCTACTCTCCCATTTTATCAATGAGATGAAGACAATCAATATTTAGTGGCCTCGTTGAGAAGTTTGAAAACTATTATGTCCTCTGAATCGTTCTCCTTCAGAGGCAGCACTAGAATTTCAGGATTCCAACAGATTCCTTCTTTGGCATTATTTGATGAGGCAACTGGTTGCAACTCATAGTGTATTAGACGATCAAGCCCTACCACAATAAAATGATCCCATATGTCTTCTAAAATTCTTTCTTCTGATGCCAATAGACCCTTTTGATGCTGATAAGGCCCCTCTTTGCCATGAGAACAAGCTGTTTCCAACGCCATAAGTTACGATTATTGTTAATTTCAGTATTCAGCTAAGACATTGGACACCAAGACCTGCTAATCCAAATAGAAGATTTCTAGACTCTGCGTTTATTCATTGTGCCAGACTTCCGAGACCTTGGGGGCCAAGACCATCATAGGATATCGAAAAGCGCAACAAAACTTCAACAAGCTACACAAAACTGTTCCCACTTAAGACATTTTAAGAGATTTAAAAGTCTCTGTCATGCACAAGAAATCGTTGCTATCCAAGACTAAAATCTTGAAATTTTCTCCAAACATAATATAAAATTTTCCATTTTGATGGAGAATTTAGTCGAGCACAAGTATCTCCCTGCACAAAGTATTGGAAAAGTATCTCCCCACACAAAGTATTGGAATTTGCTTTGGATCAAATTTTCGTTACAAAAGGAGTATTTTTTTTTCTTTTTTCTTTGATCTATAGAAAATGGAAGGACTAAATGTTGTCTTCAATAAAGACTCGAAAGAAACTCACCAGATGCGACGCGTTATGAGAAGTATTGAAGAACAACTAAACTTACGAGGCCCAACAGTGGAGGCAACCACTGAAATCCCAGTGTTGAATGATCTGGTGTGAGTATGATTGTTCGATATAAGAATCCATGGTATTTATTTAGTGCAATAACCTTTTCTATGGAGCGGTGGGAATTAGATGAGCTACCAAAAAATGTTGATTCAGGTGAATTAGATCCGGTGCCTGCCATGGATTAATGGAGCGGCCGTGGCTTGCCTATGCCTTTGCTTTTTTTCGTGAAGATTTGCATCGTCTGCCACTAAATTAGCCAGGTGGAGCCAAGGGAACTACGGAGGACTCGGTTGGACAGGTTTGAACCCATGACCTTTATCCGCTTGTTTTCTGTATATGTCTATATAAACATCAAATGAATGTCTGTCTTCCTTTCTTGATTCCTTCCTTTCTGCGTCAATGTGGCTGCGCCTCTCTAGTGGCCGCAAAGTTGGTGGAATCGTCATTCGTCATGATTTCATCTGTAATTTTGTCGACTTTAAGCATTCTGCTGGATTCTCTCTGCTATGCGTTCGCTAGAAATGGAGATTAAACATTTTCCACAGGATATTTTGCACAGGTTTACCTTTCAAGCAAAACCCTGATGGCTTACAGAACCCGCAAAGATTTTAACTCCTGCTTAATTTGTAGTTACTGGGTTCCCATGTTATTTTCGCTAGCGAACTTTGACAATTGTCATTTTGGAAAAATCATTGTGGATTCCTGCTGGCTTAATTTGATAGACTTACCAGCTGGCTGAAATTTCGTCATCAATTTGATTATTGCCTTTTCCCTTCAAGGTCCTAAGCGCCCATGTCGGTGGAAAAGCGACGACCCACGTCGACCGAGAACGGTGAAAACACGTGGCAAGAGAAGGTTGGTTAATTGTTGTTGAACAGATGGCAAATTTTTAGAGGCGTTGAACAGGCGACGAAGGTCCGGAGAGGAACCTCCCCTAGAGAACACCAGCCAATAATACCCTGACACCTGTTCTTCAACCATCAACCAATCTCTTGTCTCCATGTATCTTTTTCACCCAGATCAAGAAATTTACGGCAACCACCCCCAAGTTCCTTTCTCCACGTGTTCCTGTACGAGATAGTCTGCCATAGTGGATAGCCCGCCGATAGTGGATAGTCTGTCATAGTGGATAGCCCTAAGCATTTTTTTTAAATTTGGGAGTGACTCATTGTTTTAAATTTGGGAGTGACGCATATAATATAGATTAATTTAATCTAAATGTGTAATAATTAATAAATTTTAAATCTATAAATTTTAATTTTATTTAATAAATTTTAAATTATAAATTTTAATTTTATATAATAAATTTTAGTTTTTTAATGGAGATTTTAATTTTTTTAAATATATAATTTATATTTTTTTAAATCTATAATTTTAATTTATTTTTGTGTAAAATGAACCATAGTTTTTTATTTTTATGTATTTATTAGATTTCTATATTAAACCATATTGTTATTAATGGGTAGTTAATGTTTATGGTTGTAGTATAAAAGTTTCAAATGATTTTTATCTCGTGATCTTTTCCGAGGATATTAGCCTAAAATCCAGCAAAAAATTGTTAGATCCACAGATTTGAGTGATTATTTTTGTATAATCGATGGATTTTAAACAACAAAAAATAGTGATTTCCTGCACAGATATATTTCTGGGGAAAAAAGTCATTTCCTAGAACAGTGAGACAACAACAATGTTTATGTATTTATTATATTTTCCATATTAAAACAATTTGTATATGAAAAAAAATAATGAATCATGGTGAACTTATGGTAATTAAAGATAGTCGATTCCTATCAACATTCACCATCTACTTATTATGTGGATGTGCTAGAGATTATTACACCAAAGATGTTTTATAAGGGAGGGTTCCTTGATAGGTCTTCGTCGTCAGTTCGAAGCCTATAACATAAGGCCACACATCATAATCTTTACACTAGACCTCCCACCTATCTGCAGTGTGCAGTGTTTTCTATGGCTAATTTTATTTGTTCCATTTAATGGACATCACCGCCATTGTCTTCATCAAAACATTGAACAATGCATTGTATTCCATCTGTTAATGTGTATATGAACATCACCGCCATTGTCTCCACTGACACAATGAACAATGCTATGTATTCCATCTATTAATGGGTAGATGAACATCACCGCCAATGTCTCCATCGACATAGTGGGAGATGCAATGTATTGTCGTTGTTAATGCATAGAGTGACCTGTATATGGATTGGTATTTATCAGGCCATCATTTTCAAAAATCAAGTTGCACCCTCAACAATGGAACTCTTTATCACCGGAATGGCCCCAAAATTTGGACTCCATGACCCTCAAGTGTTTTGAAAACGGTAAGAGCTCTCTTCCTTTTCATGAAGTCATTTTGAGTCATAATTTTTCCTCAATGGATGCATCCTCCACGCTTCAAATACGTGAGCAACAAACTAAATCAAAACCCCGAATTGCAAGACACAAACAACTAAGAAAAGGAAGACACCTTGCGAGAATTGCCTTGCCGAGGAACTTCTTGATCTCCTCCTTCAAAATTTCGATATTTTTCCTCCACGTCACCTCTTTTGCTTCCTCGATCCGCTAAATGCTGAGCCTGACGAGGTAGAAGAACTTAGCCTCCTCCTGGAGCTCTCACAGGACGCCTACATCCTGGAGCTACAAAGTGTCGCTGTAAAGATAATTCAAGACGAAGGCAAACCTCTGGCCATCCCTGTTGATTCTGATGACAAAATTCTTGTTATTCTTGTCATCCTTGCAATGCGTTCTCGCTTTTTCGTCGTCTGTTTTGATCCAATTAATCACCACCAGTTGTTTGACACGTTGTCTTCGATTTCCGAACCTATCACCAACTCCAATCCTTAGCCGCCTTTTCTGAAAGGGTTTAATATATAGAAAGCGCCAGGCAGTACTTACGTGAGTCTCCCCTCTTCCACTCCACGTACTCCTTCATGTACATAGCATGTAATACATATTAAAACCATGAAACAAAGTTTTTTTTAAAAACAAGATTTTTGTTTGGTTATTTTATTTCTTTCTAATATTTACACAAAAACAATAAAAAAAAACAAAACAAATTACTAAATGCCCGGTATTGTTTATAAAATTTGATCTATTTTGGAATCCAAACTTAAAAAGGCGATAACTCAAGTTTTACTCAGCCAAATTGAGCAAATGAGAGCTCGTTAGAAAAATTATTTCGAGGAGAATGATATGGAAGTGGTGTCATTACCATATTTGATCATTTAATACTCCAAAAAAATCATTTAATATTTGATCATTCCCAGATTGTTCATTTTCCAGTGAAATCCCAACACGAAGCAATGGAAAGAGTGAATTTGGTTTTATCAATTTAGATTTAATTGGTTTGTTTATTTTGGACAATTTTAGGAATTTGGATTTTTGTATGTAAGTTTTATTGGTTTTTAATTATATTTTCATAATTATTTTTAATTTGTTTTGATTTTGATCTGGAGCTTCACAAGAATGGGATTGGAGCAGAAGAGAGAAAAATAATATTTCTACAACTTTCAAATCAAATTGAAATCTTGATTCAATTATCATTGAAACATATTCCTATTTTGGATTCGAGTTTGTAAAACTATAAAATTTGAGCTTTGAATGAAGCAGAAGGAGGGGGGTTTCTCTTTTCCTGCAATAGGAGACTCTTAGCACTACTGGATTATTTTTGTTGTACTTTAAGAGGATTACTCAGATCTGAGTTTGGGGATTTTACTTTTGAGAATAAAACTCTGTTGTAGAGCTAGATCATGCACTGTTGTTGCTCCATTCTCTATTGGCTTTGGCAGAGCTGATGTCTTGAGAGGACTGTTGCAGGATTGCTTGTAAAGGAAATTTACAGAGGTTTATGATTGTAATTCATTTTTGAACATTCAATACAATTATGGTTTGTGTTTATCTTTGTATTTTCTTATAAATTTTTGAGTAACTATTTTTTCAGAGATTTATCATTTTAATTTTGATTTAATAGTCATTTGATTATTTGTGAAGTGTCTTATCATTCTTTACCTCTACACATGGCATGCACATAGCTAATAATATCAGCTGTAAGAACTGTTTCATCAGTTTGATATTCATCATAAACCACATGTTTTAATCCCCATTAATCTAACTATCTTTGCACTTGGTTGATAGAAACTATTTTTCATGTTTAGTTAGCTGAGCTTTTGCTTCAACTAAGGGTTTTCTTCTTCAAGCCATATGGAAATCTCTGCATACACATAGGTTCTTGTAATCTGTATAAGTGTGTGATGGCCTGTGCTAATAAGCATCTCACTGCGAAGTTAAGGACTACAAAGGGGTAAGTTAAGGTTTAGATTAGTAATTTCACATATTATAGTGACCTCACATATAACATAATGTTTAACGATGCATTCTATTATTCACCAACTAAAAACATTTTTTTATTATTATTTAAATATATTGAATTTAAAATTTATATAAATTTTTAAAAGTAAGATTTATTTTTTTTATAATTTTTGATACATAATGTTGTAAAGCTCCATAATCTTTATAAATGATATCTTTAATGTCCAATAACTAACAATTATATATGACATATTTAATGATATATACATAATATTTTAAATTTGGGATCTATGTGAATTGAAAATTTCTAATTTGTATAATAAATTTAACATGACAAAGTTTAAATTTTGATTTTTTTAGTCATTTTTTTTTTTTAATTTTGGAAATAGATGAAGTTTGTTATAATGATTTTATGTTATCATTAGAATAGTTCTGTAAAAAAAAATTGTTGAAAAATACAAGAATCATGAATTCATTTCAATATACATACTCACGAGTTTTCACTATACATGGAATTAATTGTACATTGTAAAATATATTTAATAGTAAAAATAAGAAAACACATATTCATTTAAAGCATATTCTAAATATTTTACACTCTGGCTTTTTCTGATCAATTTTGTTCTAAATGTGGTTAAACATTGTTGGAACTGTATATTTAAGTGGTGAATATGTATAATCTAGTTGTTCCACATATTTTTCAAGAAAGTGAATTCATTTATACATTAAAAAATGCAATTTATACAACAAAGAAATGCAATTTCACCCAGATTTATATTACCAGGTTTCAGTGAAAATAAACAAAACTTAGAACGTTTAAACAAGCCTTTTTTTAATTGTTATATATAAAACTTGTTCAAATTAAATTTGACTACTTGGTTATTATGACTTTAAATTAAGAAAAGTTGTAATTCTTATTTCTATCCTTGTTGAACTTAGTATTGTCTTACTAATGCCTTTAAAAATCTTTTAATTGTTATTTTATTTGGTGTAAATTCTTAGGTGAATGATATTTTTCCACTCTCTTTATATGATTATAATAATTTTTCATATTACATAAAAATGTATTTAATTTTTATTATCTTTTTTCAATTTTAAATATCACTCTAATAAATATAGGTAAATTAGAAGACATAAATAAAACTAAATATAAATTATAAAAATAAGCAAATTCATATTTATAACAAATAATAATAATAATAAAATTATTCTATTTATCTAATCCACAAACTTAATAGTATTAAATATTGTTTTTGTGATTTTTCTTTTATAGACCATATTTAAAAAAAATAAAAATTTGTCATGTAATTAATTTTTTTCTTTAAACTATATTTTTTAAAATATTTTTTTTATTGAATTTGAGTGATTGAATCAACCATGACTTTTGTCATGACCAATACTAATACTATATTTATTGTTTAATTATGGGATAAAATTTATCATATACTCTATTTATTATTTAACATCATATATTATTTAATTATGAGATAATGTTCATCTTACTCTTCTCCTTATCATATAATATTAGCATTACTATTTATTGATAGTTTATTGAATAAGAATGACAAACATTCCCTCTATACCAATATCATTATTACCATAATATACTTCTAGATTGTGAAAGAAGAAGAGATCTAACATCCTTATATATTGATTCTTGTAGGGGCTTATAGATCTATGATTAAAATTGTTCTTTACACTCTCTAATTAATACATTATATGATTACTTTATTTTTACTTTTGTACTATCTTTATTTTATTATTACTTTATTATTTTATTATGTTATCTATTATTTTATTTTTTATTAATTATTTTATATTTTATCATTAATTAATAATTAATAATTAATCATTATTAATTATCAATTAATTATAATAATTAGTAATTAATAATTTATAATTCTAAAAATAGATAGGACAATAAAAAGATAAGATAAGTTCACAAGTTGCCAATGATATAGTAGATCCATGAAGGAGAAAGCTCGGATAGTTGTATAAATTGGGCTCAAAACCCTTACGACATAAATGAGAAAAATCACTAAAATACGTTAAGACACTATATATAGAAGGCATATCCATGCAACATTTGGACTTCAAAACATAATTGAACCTTAATATAACATAATAAGCAACACCACACTATCCAAAACAAATACTCTACTTTTCTTTTACAACATATCAACCTTATATTGTATTCGGTATTCCCTTCCCAGGTTTCAGGGGTAGGGGTATGCTAGTAATAATGCATTCACTCTTTGAAAAGTAGAAGACAAAGTATAAAATAATTATGTCAAAGACATTCTTTAAGGGGAAGTCCCTGAGAGGCTTTTGTTGTATGTCAAAATCCAATTGCAATAAGCCATGTGTAGTTTCTGTCTGAAACCAATTGCAATCATCTATGTGTTGTTTTTGTATGTCACTGCAACGATCCACCTGTCCTTTGACTATACTACTAATAATAATAATCTATTTTTAAGGTCAAGGCCAAGCCAGTGCACCAAATTGGTGTATGAGACTCCCTTGTTTATGGGACAAGGAACCCCATCTGCCCAGTAATTTGACTGGTAAAGTCTACGAAGGTATACATACCCTACCCCCTCTGGATTACTGGAACCTCTGCACACCGCAATTCATTCCAATGAGCAGAAACGAAGTACTCTGTAACATTGTGGAACATCATCTTTGCCAATATAAATGACACCACTCTAGTATGGATTGTAGGCTATCGCGCCCAAGTCGACGAAAGAGCCCAGTTTCCATTTAGAGCGATGGAGAATTCGTGTTACTCAATGGGATGGGCCGCCCTATCTGAAAGAGTGATACTGTGAATAAAGGCATGGTGTCTGTTATAATGAGTGATGATGGGAATTTAGTTTTGAAGAACAAGAGCTATGGAAACGTGTGGAAAAGCTTCCATAACCCCACTGATAATCTCCTCGTTGGTCATGTGTTTACTGTGATAATCTCCTCGTTGGTCATGTGTTTACTGTGGGAAAAATCTTCACTCTGTATCCTTACTCCTCTTTCGATTCATCCAGAAACTCGTTCTCAAATGATAGAGCAACATCATGTACTGGAACGTCGGATCCTCCTCGCAGCTCCCCCACTCCTCTTTTGATTCATCCAGTAACTCGCTCTCACAAGGCAGAATGACATCACATACTAGAGATATGGCATTAGTGGAGGCAGACAGGTTCCTGAAAGTGGAACCCCTGTCTAAGGAAGAAGGGCGGGAACTGTTTCAGAGAGTAGCTTTCAAAGATGGCCATGTTCTGGAGGAATTAACGAAGTGTGCCATGGATTTTGCGGACGAGTGTGATGGTTTGCTCTTGGCCATAACCATAGTGGCCGCAGCCATGAGAGGCAAAACACAAGTATATGAGTGGAAAACTTGTTTGTCTCTGATGAGAATTGCAGATCCTTCTTTTCCAATACACATCCCCGTGTTGACAAACAACTCTGTCAACGACTAAGATGGAGTTATGATCATTTGCTCAATCCAAACTTGCAGAATTGCTTTCTTTACTCTGCTATGTATGTTGAAGATCGAAAAATCTGGGTAGATGAATTGGTGCAATACTGGATTGTTGATGGCTTTGTTAAGAGCAAAGAGGGAAGCTATTCAATGGACATGAAAATCGGGTACGACTATGTAAGGCTTCTTATAGATCATGGCTTGTTTCAGAACTATAATTTTGATAAGTGGAGTATGTGCAATGCCTATAAACCTGGTCTGGAAAACTAGGTGGATAATAGTGCACGACGTGATTCGAGACATGGCAATCCACATAGGGGAGAAGGAGGGAAATTATTTATGCCATGCAGGCCAAGGGCTCAAAGATTTCTCCCAAGCTTTGACTACAAAAGAATATCACTCTCCTTCAATCAAATCGAGTATCTGCTGAAAGACTTCCTATGCCCACAACTTGTGAGCTTGCACTGATCCGGAAATCTACTAACTTATGATGTTCCAGAAAGCTTTTTGATCAACCTCACTGCTTTAAGGGTTCTAGATCTCTCCCAAAGCCGTATAGAGTCGGTGCTTGCATGTCTCACTCAACTAAAACCACTGGAGTTTCTCGATTTGAATAGCAATGACATCAATTTTTTTAGCTTCGCTTTTTGAATACGTCGTGGTGTAGAAATTTAAGGAGTAAGATATGTTTTTTAGGTAAAAAAATGGGCTTGAATCTTGTCAGATTTTCAGGTTATCAAGGGTAGTTTGAGTTTCTCATGAATCAAAGTTTCATGTATTTCAGAATCTTACTTCATAGATTTTGCCTCATTTTAAACCAATCTAGATGCTTAGAAAATCGATTAAAATTATGGATTGACCAAAAATTTAAAATGATCTTAAAAAAAACTTGTCGAAAAAATAACTTTAAAAAAAACTTGTCCGAAAAATAACTCAAAAAAAAGATTACTCCTGAATTAACCCACTCCCAAATCTAACATCATTGCCAGATACAATAGGAAAGCTTATACAACTCCAACGTATCAAGTTATCGAGTTGTAACAATTTGGTGCTTCGAGCCGAGATATCTCAAGTCACTTCATTGAAAAGACTATGGTGGTGCGATGAACATATTGAAGGTGTTGAAATAAAGGTTTGGAAGGACCCTATAAATGTAATGGCTTTGACAGGTCTCACAAATCTAAGAGAGATTTGTCTATTGTATTCTTAGAATTTAAAGCTTCTGAACTAATGGGAAGTTGTTTGGAAATGAGGCAATTAAGATTGCATTATCATAATCATGTAAATGACACTCTTCCTCACGGGATGCAGAATACGAAGAAGTTGGAGTGTCTCCAGTTGAGGATATCAGTGAATTTTCCAAATTGGATCCGCGAGTTTGAACAACTAGAGAGGTTAGAACTCCTGTTGTTAGTTTTTTCTTTTTGCAATAAGGGTCAAAAATGGCCGTGGCTTTTAATGTATATCGAGTGACTGAGTAGGTATATTTATATAGTGGTTTTTCTATTTGTTTACCTAGATGTTTTGTTTTGATATTGACATTCAATTCTTTAACATTGATTGAAATATGATAAATGATTAACATAAGTTCTTTGGTACTTGCTCATATTTTTTTGGGATAGTTATTATAAAATAGAAAAAAAAAACTTAGTGTATAGGCATTAGGATTCAAACTTAATTTCAACTCTATGTGTCACTTGAAAATCAATGGATAGCTAGAGAGGGTAAATCACGTGAACAAAGGGATGTTGAGAATGCATGTGTCATATGGATGGACCAAGTAGGAAGATTACGTAGCATACGCAAATATATATTAGTATATAGTAATTAGGATATACATATTAGCAAGACATGGTTAGTTAATATATTGTTAGGTGATTTTCTGTAGAGTTATGAAACCCACTCATTTATATAAATGGGTCTTATTCATTTTTGTAATCATCAATGTCATAATAATTATAATATTTTATAATTCATGGATTATTTGAGTTTCTCCATTTTATTATAATTTAATGATAGCTTTGCATGAACACCTCGAGGTACATCACAAGTGGTTCATCAATGCATGCACATTAGGCTCACTTTACAAGTGACTCATTCTCAACTAATTCAAGTTAACTTTTACATACTTGAAATCTTATGAGTTAAGGTCATTCTCCAATCAAATTTTATGGTGAACTTGTTCTTGACAAATGTGTTTGATCGAAATAAGTAGTTTGAATTTTCTATCCAGAGAGACATATTTCTTAACAAAAAAATAACAATTCATGGTCATTTATTCAAAATTGATTTTGTTTTATCTCCTTCCTCCTTTATGTAACAAAAAATTGGGGATCGAGGGATAAAAGATTCCATGGCTTAGGACTCTGCTAAAGAATGTGATTGCATTTGCCAAAGGTTTTGTAAGTTTCAAAAACTTGCACTTCAACTTCTAGCATATGTTTGGTGGCATTAGGGTTTCAATTTCTACCATTACAAAACACAAGCAACAAACCAATGGAATTTGTGTAAAAAATCATATAAGCTAGATTAAATTTAGAAGAGATTACATATAAGCTAGATCTACTTTTGTTAAAAAATCATATTCTACCATTGTGTTTGGGGCATTGTGTTTTCAACTTCTAGCATTGCAAAGTGTGGGCAACAAATCAAGGAAATTCATGTATAACATGAGAGAAGGGAATGCTTAGAAGAGATTGCATAGAAGCTACATCCATTCTCATAAAAAAAAGTAAGGTTAGTATTTTTTAACTTGAGGAAAGAAAAAAACTATGTGCATCTTGTGTGAATGATCTTGTCTCCAATGTATGTTTATTTTGATACTTAATGATATGCCTAATAAGCCTACAAATAAGAATGCAACAATAAGATATATATCATATGACTTTATTTAAATTAACAAAAAATGAATTCGAGGTTTAAGGTAGAGTGCTACATCGACTTGAGGTGGCTACAATCATAAACCATGTCTACAAAACCCATGTGACATATTGTCCAAATTAATCTCCAAATGCCCATAATAAATATGCCAACTTAGCATAAACCTTGATTTTACCTATTTTGACCAGAATGCACACCCATGCCTCGTTAAAGCTCCAAATTTTGATTTTAATGTAGTAATTGTTCCTTACACCATTCCTCACTTTTTTGCATTGTCAGGTTTCCAACTTCAAGCTAAAAATTAGTAGCAGTGCAAAAATACTCCAAAACTACCAAATTTCATAGTGCAAATCAAGATTGAATGCTTCACATAAATGCACGTTGGCCATTAAAAAAAACATGTTGGAGGGGGGAAAACATGTGATAGGCTGAAATCAATAAGATGCAAGCAAAGTTCACTAGGATGCATTCCAAGAATAGGTTAATGAATTAAATGAGGTTTTGAAAATTGGTATGGATTCTTCCTGAGATAACACATTATTATACTAATTCATTTCTTACCTTATGGACTACTATTCATATCAATTATTGTACTTGTGTTTTATTAAAAGCATGGATAAATTATGATATGTCACATTGAGTGAAGGGGAGAACTCTCTCAAGATGGGGTTTTTGGGCGGGATTCCTTTTTTAGCAATTTTTTCAAATTTTAAGTCGGTTTTCTTGGTGGATTAGTCGACTTTCATGACAGATTTCCTTTTTTAGTAACTAGTTTTTAGGGATCCATGGGATGGGAACCTTGTATTTTCCCTCTCGTCGACAGGGTGGTCTTGTCAGGGCCTTTCACATTTACATTTAGTTTTCTTTTATGAGCTTTGACGCCCATTATTCTTTGTCTTTACTACTGGTTTCTCGGGATGATCGGGAGTTAGGGGCCCACGGGAATCACTTTGATTTTCTGGTTAAGAGGTGATGTCCCTTTGTCATGCTGGCAACTACTTCGGTGGACTTCGAAGATAGTGGCCTATTAGGCGCATCCGACGATGAGGGATGGGATCGGGAAGGTCTTTTCAAAGCCGTGGATGAGTTATGTGGTTTAAACGGAGGACAAGAGCATTTAGTAACTACATTAAACTCTTTGGATCCGTCACCTCCATCATTAACATATCCGACCTCCATTGAACTTGCTACCTATGATAACTCAGGCTTGTCTTCCCAGCCTTCTCGGCCTCCGATTACAATGGAGCGGTTGGCAACTACAAGTGTTGTCAGACCGAGCTTTTCTCAGGAGTTTTGTAACAAGGGTGGTAGCGGCCTTACATGTAAGGATACTTGGTTTGAAAAGTTTCCTCCCACGACTTGTGGTCTGAGTGAACCAGAGGCACTTAAGGTTGCTAAGTATAGGAACGCTGCTAGAGCCTGGAAGCCGAAAAAAACCCGTCGACGACTGGTGATAGGCATGAATGTCGGGCTTGAGGAGACGTGTCAGTTGGCACTCTGTGCACTGGTAGGCCGCTTTGCTTATAAACGTAAATGTGATTTATCCTTCATAGATTGGATGAAAGAGGTTTGGCACACTCGTCTTGGGTATATCCTGACATATACGACTCTTACTTGTGGTTGGTTCAATCTTCTTTTTAAGACGCCTGATGATGCGCATGGCATCTTAACCCAGTTTTGTGATTACAAGGGTGGCAACCTTATGCTGAAACGGTGGCGCACTGGTTTTAATCCATCCTCTGATTACTTTAGTTATAGGCATGTATGGGTCTTACTACCAGGACTGCCCTTAAATATTTGGAATTTATCGACGCTTAAGGCCATTGGGAATTTACTTGGTCGCTTTTTAAAAGTTGTTGATACATGTCTTCTATCGACTGATAAGCATATGGCGCGGGTACTGGTTAAGTTAGACTTGCATGCAAGCCTTATGGACTCCATTGAATTGGAGTGGAGAGGACATGTTATGTACAACATTTAGACTATCTTGGGTTGTCGTTCCAGTGTTCCTCCTGTCGTCAAACAGGCCATCTTAGGAAGGATTGCCACCCATCTTTTGGGCTCTCAGAGGAAGACGACGATCCTGTTTCTGGTTCACCGAATCTACATTATATGGATGAAAGCCCAGATGGACCGAATCCTTTAGGAGTTGGAGCTATAGAGGACTTGGCGGAGAATCTGGATGGTGTTCCTAATACTCTCTTTGGTAAGCTCAATTTCTATTGCCCTTCACTTTTTCTTAAACTTTCACTTTGGGAAAGGGACTTTTTGGGGAATTCTTCTCTGTTACTTACTGTCTCTTCGAATTCGTCTGAGAAGGGGGTAGATTTTGTGATTGGGGAAGAGACTTTAGGGGACCGAATTCTTGAAATGGGTGGCTCTTCGAACACTCTTCCTACTACCTTACCTTCGCTACCTGTGTCTACGTTTATTTCGACTGTTTATGTCCTTCCATTGGCACCGATACTTGAGTCTTTAGCACCTTCATCACTAGAGCCCCCAGATTTGACTCCCCTACAGACTTTTTGGGGAACAAAGGCTTTTGAAAACCCAACTTGCGATCCTGGTGAGTTTTTCCAGTCTGACAGACCGAAGTGTTTTAAGAAAATGGCATGGTCAAGAGGTCTGAGCATGGAGGTTTCTCCTATTAAAATAAGGAGTGCACAAAAAAAACAGGAGTAGGGCTCTTCTTCTGTCGATCTACTGTCATCTTCATTTGTGGAAAAAGGGGCGCTTAGAGGCATGAAAGCCCTTGCGAGGGATAAACCATGATCCTCCTTTCCATTAATGTAAGAGGGGTGGGGGGTCCCTTAAAACTACCCAACATCCGAAGGTTAATATCCACTATGAAACTGGACTTAATTTTCCTACAGGAAACACTTGTAGATGACGAAAAGGCAAGGAATTTTTTGATTGATTTGTGTCCTTCTTGGAAGCTCTCTGCTGTGAGTTCGAAGGGGAAGTCAGGAGGACTCCTGGTGGCATGGAATCCTTATCTACTGGATCTACAACCTTTCTTATGTGCTGGTGGTATTCTATTGGCAGGTGTCCATATTCCTGACAACAAAAGAATCAACTTTATTAATATGTATAGACCATGCACTAGACGTAGAATTTTCTGGGAGAATTTGAATGCTTGTGGATTTCTTGATCGGAGGAATTTGATCATTGCTGGAGATTTTAATTTTACGACTGGTTCTAATGAAATCCGGGGGCCTTCGAGCTTGATTGACTCACAGGCACAATACTTTAGAGAATTGTTCATGAGACACCATTTAATTGACATAAAGCCTCCGGAGGTGGTACCAACTTGGATCAATTGTAGATTGGGGAAGGATAAAATTTCCAAAAGACTGGATAGAGTCTATGCATATGCTGATTTGCTTGAGGATTCTACACTCTATAGATCTTGGGTTGACCAACACTACATATCTAATCATGCACCATTTCTTTTTCAAATTGATTTTGGGCTCAAGTCTGTGCCTTACCCTTTTAAGTTTAATTCGGTCCTATTAAAGGATGAGAATTTTGGGGACTTGGTCAAAGATATGTGGACTACTACACATGATCGAATGGGAGGAAGCGCACAATCAAGATAAGTAGGGAAGTTAAAATCTTTGAAGGAAAGAGTGAGAAAGTGGCTTGTTAGTAAAAAGAAGAGTGAACAACAGAAATACTTTCGGATTGAAAAGGGCATTGCCTTCCTAACAAAAGAAAGTCTGAAACACCCTCAAAAAACTGAGTCACTCACCCGATTAAATCTACTTATCAAAGAGAGGAATAGATTGTTATTGGCCGAGGAGGAATTGTGGCGACATAAGAGTCGAGCAATTTGGATCCAATCTGGGGACAAGAATACCAAATTCTTCCATAAGTTTGCTAGATATAGACGCAATAAAAATTTTATTTGGGAGGTTAAGGATGACATTGATCATGTTTTCACTGGGCAGGAGGAAATAAAGGGAGAAGCCTTGAGACATTTCAACACCTTTTATAAAGAATCACGTCTCTCGATTGTGGATCAGATTGAGGTTGTGAGATTATATCCTAGATTGACAACTGTTGAGGAAGTACAATCTCTTGAAAAGCCGGTTACGAAGGTGGAGATTCTAGAGGTACTAAAGGGTTTTACCAAGGACAAGAGTCCCATACCAGATGGTTGGACAGTGGAATTTTATTTACACTTCTTTGATTTGATTGCAGATGGCCTTTGGAATGTTGTTGAAGAATCCCACACTTCAGGTATGGTTAACAGATCCTTGAATTCAACATTTATAGCACTTATTCCAAAAGTCAATGGACCGGCTACTTTTGGCAACTTCAGGACGATTTCCTTGTGTAATCTTTGTTATAAGATCATAACAAAGATCTTAGCAACTGAGATAAGACCTATATTGTCCTACACTCTTTCTGATAAGCAATTTGGTTTTCTCAGAGGTAGACAAATTACAGACGCAATAGGTACATCACACGAGTGTATCCATAGCATCAAAGTGAAAAAACTACAAGCCATGATCCTTAAAATTGACTTGAAGAAGGCTTATGACTGTATTAGTTGGGATTATATCAGACTGGTCTTGTTACAGTGTGGTTTTGGTCTTCCGACGACCAATTGGATTATGGGATGTATTTCATCGGCCACCTATGCAGTTCTCATCAATGGGGAGCCCATTGATTTCTTCAATGGAGGCAAAAGTATTAGACAGGGGTGTCCTATGTCTCCACTTATTTTTATCCTAATTATGGAAGGTTTCAGTCTTGCCTTAAAAAAGAAACAGGAAGAAGGTTTGTTGACTGGCATCAGGGTTACTAGAATTTTATGTGTTCTACATCTCCTCTTTGTAGATGACATTGTCATAATGACTAGTGCATATGTAAATGAGTGGTCGGAGATTAATAGGCTCCCAATTCTCTTCTGCAATGCTACTGGTTTGTTGATCAATCCACAAAAATAATCTTTCTATCAATCTGGAGTACATTCTGCTTTCTTAGATGATATTAAAACTTTCTTTTCTTTCGAAGTTTTTCAATTGGCATCAGGCTTTAAGTACTTGGGATATTTCTTTAAAGCTGATAGGTACAAGGCATTGGACTAGGATTGGCTGCTAAAAAAATCCGAATTCAGAATCACACATTGGTGTAATAGGTGGTTGACTTTGGGGGGTCGTTTTGTCTTGGTTAAGGCTGTCCTGGAAAGGCAACCAGTCTACTGGATGGCTTTAGCAAACATCCCAACTTCGATTCTTCACAGAATCCAACAACTCACCTACAACTTTCTTTGGAATGGCAATAAAAAAAGAAAAAGATACCACTTGTGCAATTGGCATTATATAGCCCATCCGAAAAGATTTGGGGGATGGGGCCTGCGAAATATCTTCAGTTTTAGTCGGGCGATGGAAGCAAATACCCTTTGGAGGGTATTTATGGGTGATGGATTATGGTATCGAATTATCAAAGATAAGTATCTATCGTTTCTCCCAGTTGAACATTGGCTTAGAATGGAGACGACATCCGCACCTTTCGACTCACAGACCTGGAAGTATTTACTGAATTCCTTAGATATTATACTCCATTGGATTGCCTGGTATCCAGTTTCTGGCACCATGATAGCCATTGGGAGAGACTTGATCATAGGTATGGGTAAATCTGCTATGTTATCTGAAGGTCTCATTTCGGCATTAAATCATCGAGGGATACATTTTTTATTTCAAGCAAAAGGGGTGCTGAGACTTGGAAGTCTAGGGGACTACTGGTTTTATAGTGATGATTTAGATCGGCAGGGAACACTTGCTCTGGAATGGCAGACATACAGGAGGGAAATCATTAATAATGACATTAATCTGGGGCCTGGACCAGACATTCTGAAGTGGACTAGTGACCCTTCGGGAAGGATCACTGTTAAAAATATTTATGGGGCAATTGAAGGCAAGAAGCACACATTCTACATCGGAGGGTGGAGAAAGGCACTTTGGCAATGGAAGTGTCCACAAAAGCTTAAATTGTTCTCTTGGTTGGTGGCCGAAAAAAAAGTACTTTCTTGGGATAATCTTCAACGTAGGGGCTTTATTGGTCCGAGTCTGTGTCACTTATGTATGAAAGAGGAGGAATCAATCTTCCACTTATTTTCTATCTGTCCCTTTTCAAAGGAGGTCTGGGCTAAGGCAACTCATAAATTACTTCTTACAGGAACTTGGTCGGGCATATCTATCCCAGTCTGCCTTAAGAATTGGAGAAAACTAAATACAAGCTATCTTACCCTCCCAACTTTCATTGTTTGGTATCTCTGGAGAGAAAGAAATGGTGCGATTTTGATAATGGGAAGCCTTCTACTCAAAGGGTGGTTATTATATCACTCTCGGATTTAAATGAATATAAACTGTCACATAGGAAGAAGAGAGCGTGAAGGATTACAAAGAATCCTGTGACAAGGTGTTTGGCGGGGTGGTTTGATGGTGCAACGGTGAAAAATGGAACTAATGGTGGAGCAGGTGGTGTTATCTTGATAAATGAGAACATAATTTACAAGTGGTACCTAAATTGTGGCCCTAGTACAAACAACAGAGCGGAGCTACTTGGGGCATGGACACTTCTAGTTTTGGCCATTCGATCGGGCATCAAGGATTTATTTGTACAGGGAGACTCGAAGATCATTATAGAATGGTTGTCTGGCAAAGGTCATTTAGATGTTTTTTCTTTGGAGTGTTGGAAGGACAGGATTGCAATTTTTTTTTTTTTTTCTTCAGAATATCACTTTCCAACATGTATTTCGTGAAGACAATTCTGAGGCAAATAGACTTTCAAAGCTGGCCCTAGACAAACTCCCCAGAAAAATTGAATATTTTCAATGTGTGGGAGAACATGAAGGGCCACATATGTTCTTAGATATCTACTAGTTTTTTTTCTAGGTGTCAGGATGATCATCTTTTTTGGTTTTTTGGGATGATTATTCTTTTTTTTTTTCAGACTCTTTTTGATGTTTCTGATCGGTATTATGGTATACCGTTAGATTGTCAATTGTTAGACAATTGTGAGGGACATCTGTGATGGACATACTGTTTTTGACTATTTGGCTGAACATTACCAAGATATGGAGGTGGCAATTACAGTTTGTTGTAAGCACTATGTATGGATCTTTTTATATCTCATTATGAATATAAAGTGAAATTTTTTCGTGGAAAAAAAATGTGTTTTAATCATTTATTGATGGATACTATAGAATGTAAGTCAATTTCCACCAAAAGTTGTGGCATAATCACTTGCTATAGTTTCTCAACTTGAAGAATAAAGACTAATGAAGTCATGAAAAGACAACCCAAATACATTTATATAAAATATTTTACTCATGGATATCAAGCAGATGAAAAAGACAAGGATTTGAAATCATGGGAAGAAAAAAAGGAGAGGTCTTTGGAAGCTAAAGAATAACATTCAAAAGCACAAGCAAGAAATAGAGTTGAAAAAAATCACTCTTACAAAGTCAAAATAAAAGATTAGATGAGATAAGATGAATCACCTAATGGTAATTTAAGTGAGTGCTCAACCAATGATAATCATTCTCCTTGTGAACTTCAAGGACCCTCAACTATGAAGTATTTAGTAACATTGTTCCATATTTTGATATTGCTGCTTCTCTTAAACGAGGAGAGAATGGTTCACAAGAAATTGTTTTATGTAAAGCCATCAATTATAGTCACATGAGAAACTTAGAGGTGACATGCTTAGAGCCTAGTTGTGATGATGATCAAAATCTCTACATTATATGTATAAATGATTTATGGACCACAAGTATAAACAATGACATGCCTAGGGATATGGTCTTTGAAGATGAAGATGGTAAGCTTTCGGTATACCATCTCTCATTATCTAAACTAAAATTATAGTTTTCTTTGAGTAGTTCATTTAACTTGCAAAAATGATATTCTAATGAAGTCATTAAAAGATGGCTTGATGTGAATCCTTAATTGTGTGGTGGTTGTTTCATGGAGGTTGATGGTGAAATTCCATTCATTTGGATGGGCTTGTGGTACTATTGTACTAGAAACAACCCTGCCCCAATTTTACTATTTCTTTAGACCTCATTCCTCTTAAAATTTAAATAGTATGGGGGCCCTCCTTATTGTGTTCCACTTTCATGCTCTATTTTCTATTTCGGATGACTTTGAAGCTTGCATGTCCATCTATATCTGATTTGACCAACTGTTTTTGCCTTGTAAGTTTTTCTAAAATCACTAGTACTGACCTTGTATTATCACTTGATGAAATAATGCTCCAAAAGGCTTTCCTCCCAAGATTTTCACTTCCAACGACACATATTGTGTTATTGGCTAAAATCTTTTCCTTCACTGATACATCTCGTGTTACTGGCTAGAATATTTTCCTTCGCTAAAAAAAAATCTTCTTCTCCACCGATATATTGTTCAAAAAGATCTTTATTCGTGTTGATGTGTCGCTTGAAAAGATATTTCTTCACACCAAAAAATCGCTCAAAAGGGATTTTTCTTCAGGGACATATAACTCAAAAAAACTATTTTTTTCTCGGCGATGCGTGCCCCCCCCCCAAAAGAAAAAAACTATCTTTCTCGTCGAAACACCACACATCGTTGGAATAAATATTTTACTTTGACGATATGTCACTGAGGAAAATCCTTTTATTCGCCATATGTTGCTAAGGAAAATATTTTTCTTTGTCGATGTGTCGTTGCGAAAATATATTTCTTCAGCAACATGTTGCTGAGAAAAATATTATTCTTCGGTGACACGATGTTTTCAAAATATTATTCTTCTCGTGAAAAATTATATGTGGCCCCACTCCATTAATTTCCCACGTGCGAGGTGAGTGGGACCTTTTGAAATCACCCTACGATGCTTTCAAATTCCATGCCCAACCGTCACATTGTGTAAAATAAAACCCCATTATCACCTCATTTAGCACACCATTACACTTGAGTTGTTGATGTTCCCCTAGAAGAATTCGCGAGCACACCCACGCCACGTTGTCAATCGCCACTGTCCTCACCCTCGAGCATCCACTCGTCGGCTAACAGGTAAGCATGCACTCACGAGCTACAACATTCTCTCTTGTTTGTTACTTAAAGAATATAATCGACCCACAGAAAAATCTCATCCCATTTTATGTCGGTTCTTCATCATTATTTTCCTCATTTCCCCTCTTCATTCAACACGACAAGGATTTCCCATTATGGTATGTCCAATACCCTCAACTCACTTGAAGTCTCTCACATCTTTCCCTAGAAATTGAAATGAGGGTATCCCCCGACAAAACTCGTGAGCAGGAAAATCATCCAAGGAAAACACCCCATCGACCTCTTACCCACTCTCGCTTTTAAAAAACAAGGTTTCCCTAAGAACCCCATAGGATGACATATTCAAGAAGATGGGGACAAAGATTATTTTAAAACCCAAATTGATGACACAGGATGTCTCACGAGCCGTGGATATAGAGTAATTTTTTTTAGTCTGCTCAACAAAGCTTGAAATTTAAAGAAAGAAAAAAGGGATCCATCCTTGGTCATTCACTGGAAATTCTCCTCAGTATTTAATTCACTGGTTACCATGCCCAATTCACCCGAAATCCGTAAATAAGGAACTCCCTCCCAAAATACCTTTTGTCTGCATTAAATTCACAATTTTCAAATGCTAACTATGTCAAGGTTTTGTGTTTTGACATGGGTGAATCACAGGAACCATCATGATACTTACCAAAAAAGCACTGACAAGGGTCATATCATCAAAATTACTTCAGACAAGGAAGAAGAAGAAGCAAGAACTAATGCTCCATGCCCTATTCATGATTATACTCGTTGCATCATTGATAAGGATGTGTCCTACCATTAGGGAGAGATATACAAAATGTTCCAAAATGAGTCTTACCCTAAACTGCCAAAAGGGGATCAGGATTTGGGCATTTACCAAATTATCAGATGCTCTAAGCTCCACAAGATAGCTACACACGCAACTATGTTTCCATGTGCCGAGGCAATCTACTGGATCATCCGACATACTGATGTGGATAACATATTGATAAAGGATGCTCGGGGAAAGTTTGTTTCTTCCCTCGGTCCTTCAGTCCTCAGAACATGCTACAAAATTCCTAATGAAGAAATCAAGCTCATTGAAGAGTGGATGAATCAATTTCCTTTGGATCCCATGAATATTATGAAGAATTGGTGGATCCTAGATAGGAATTTTAAGACTAGGAAATCTGATGATTACCCCACCAAGATGTTGAGGACCCCATACCAGTATGTAGTATCTACGCTCTACAGGCTATATGGAGAAGTTGATGCCCAAAAGTCTAAGGTATCATGGGTCCCTCTAATACATTATGTTACAACCATTGGACACATTTTGTACTAGGAAAATATTCTCTCTGCCACCCTGGAAGAAACTGTGTCAACTGCAAAACACATAGTCCCTGGGAAACATCCAAATTTCATATATCTTCTTATTTATTGGATGTGGTATGCACGATACAGACTTTCCCAAACATGGGCTAGCAATGGAAGTCATGTAATCCTCAAATTCATGTCTACTGCCAAGATTTGTGGGAACACAAATATTGCATACACTATCACAATATATGCGAATAGTTTCTCATTCCCCTATATTAGCTATTGTTTTGTGCTCTAGCCTCCTGCATGTCAAAGAAGGCATTGGCCACAGTTGGAAAAGTAGGAGATTGGTTTGTGATGGAAAATGACACATACATCAAGATCTATGGTGCAACCAAGGCTCCTCACTCATTCCCTAAAGTTTTTCTTGACAAGTTAGTCTTACAAGAAGTGGCATATCAAACTTTGGTGAATGAAGTAGGGGCAACACTCATCAAAGATAAAAGTTTGACCTGGCCACCATTGCCATTTTGGCTAGGATCCTACAATTTCAAGGATATTAAAAAATCACATACTAAAGCTGATACTATAGCTACCTTCCACTTTGGGGAAGAGTTTGAAGACACGATCCCCTTAAAATTGTCAGTAAATATTGTCAGGTCTACAAATTTAGGTGGACTTATGAATAAGAAACATAGAAGGATGAAGAAATTCATAGGAGAGTCGTCAATTATGACAAGGTGATCCTTAATACGAGGAGCAACTCTCAACACATAGGTAGATTATAGCAACAAGAAGCAGCCAAGGTATATGCCAAAAAGAAGAAGAAATTAGAAGAAGAAGCTAGAGCAGTAGCATAGGAGGAGGAAAAGAAGAAGAAAAGGGAGGTTGAAGCCCTCAGAGATCAAGCAATAGAAACAATAGAGGCAAAAAAGAAGAATAAGAAGAAGAATGAAGAAGACTTCAGAAGGAGCAAGAAGAGAAACAAAAGAGAGAAGAAGAAGAAATAAAAAAGGAGGAAGAAGAGAAGAAAGATCAAGAGGAAGCATAGAACATTGGTCCAATGGATACCAACAACCCATATAATTCTTCCAATATAACTTTTATCATAGGCCACTTCCCCCTTAGGGAACTAGGATTAGGAGGATTCACACCCTCTAGGGATAGGAAAGTGGAAAATCTCAATTCTTTCAAATTTGACAAAGATTTGGGAAAAATCATTCGGCAGACTACAAAAAGACTGCACATTTATGAAATTTCTCCACTCTTAGTTGCAATGGAGACAGTTGTAGTTGAAAACATCTGAGAAAATCCCTTGGCCATAGATTCAACGACTGTAGCATTCACTCAAGCCTCGAAACAAAATCTCAAGGATATGGTCCAAGAGCTAGAAGAATATAAAGACAAAATCAAGAATCTAGAAGATGAACTAAGATTCTACAAAGGTGACATAACCAACATTAGCGAATTCAAAATATGTGCCAACGAGGTGATGAATGAATTCCATACCATAGCTAAGAAAGTATATATCAATTTAAAATAATTTCATAATATAGTTGCTCAAATAATGTCACTGCTAGACAAAGCCAAGACGAAAAATATAGAGTTCATAGAAGTGAGGTTGGCAATGGATGAAATGAAGAAATGGACCGAGGAAAATCTCAATGCTCCTACAGATCTCCCTAGGATGGATGGCAAGGAAAATCAATTGAAATATGCATCTCTCACAAACTATCAAAGAATTGGGGAGAACCTAAAAAGGTATTTGAAAAATTCACTCAACACTTGCACAAAAGCTACACACAATAGCCACCAAACTCATAGCCATGTGTGACTTGCCCAAAATTGGAGATTTGGGTTAGCCAAGGCCAAACGACCAAATTCAGATCAAGATGGAGGCAACCATATACTCCAGAGAACTTGCTACTGAAATCCCTCAAAGAGTAACCAATACTATAATGAGGGAACATTTGGTTGTGCCTTCCAAGGACCAAAAATTAATAAGTTCTTTATTACTCACATTGAGGAAAGATATGAAAAATTCGTCTCAGTACTCAATAGTTTATGAAATAACTTTAGAAAGTATGTTGTTCACCAGAGTAATATTGATTTCCACTTATCGTGAAGTGAGGACAACTTACATTCGAGACAAAGCTTTGGGACATTCATGAAATTAATCATGTTTGTAAAGTAGGAAAATAACAAAATGGGGAAAACCAAGAGTTGTAACTGTCAATGGGAAGTCAAGAAGTCCCAAGAAATAATTGCAAACTCAACTATATATGACAAAGATAAACCACTTAGAAGGGGCTCTTGCTTTTCTGTAATTTTGGAATTGTTATCCCCATTTTGTGGATAACTAAGGAGATTACGTCTTGAGGCCCTCAAGTTGCAGATATGGAGTGCCAAGAGACTACATGACCAACAATACCCTTTTGCATAGATGGAAACCCCTCTCACCACCACAGATGGTCACTAATTTCCAGATGGCATCCACCACATCAGCTGGCTTCCGGAAGGCAGTGAGACTTGCTCCATGAGGTACAAGTCAGTATTATGGTGGGCATCATTTCAATAGTTAATCCAATTGAGTATGTTGTATCTTATATTTCTCTATATTTCATGATATATGCTAGGGCATTATGCCTTTTTCCCTGCTTCACCTTGGTGGTTGATTTGTGCCTTAGTAAGTGGTTTTCCTTGGGGATGGTTTTGCTATAGGGAACTCCCTTAATGAGCCATCGTAATGTTCCCGACCATACTTACCACTTTCCATAATTATTCCCCTTCATTTCCTTATCTCTTGGGATTTTAGAGTGTATTGACCCAAGATAGGGGTTGTCCATCATTATATAGGAAGAAGGGGTTGTCCATCATTGTATGGGAAGAAGGGGTTGAAGGCCCAAAGGGATTGATGTTGGGTAAAAAATAAAATCCTTGTGTGAACCTTCCAAATGCTTCGCCCAGGGATCACCCAAGAAAGCAGTGAAAGACTTATCTTTGAGTGAAGGGGACCCACAATATAATAAAGAATGCTTAAAAGTTTAGTTGAAGGATAGGATGTCTCATCATTAGCTGACCTATCACGTCCATGAATATCTAGTGGTATGGCATTGCCATCATCTTGTCACCAAACAAGGGTAATGACTCTCAGTTGCAAGGCTGAGAGAAAGGGGGTCTCATCACGAGCCAACCTTCTCATTTCCACTAGGTGTTTGTGGGTGACATTTCCATTATCTAGTCACCACCCTAGGGCAGTGACCTTCAACCTCTCCTTAAAATTATGAAAGAATAAAAAAATGACAATTAATGGGCTTGGAAAAAGTATTGTGGATGAAGGTACCACACACCCTCTAAAAAGGCACCCATGAATGAGACACTACGACCCCTATGCCCATTGAGTCTTGATCCCAACCACTTCATCCAATTTGCATGGCTTAGAGAGGGATCTCTTGGAAACTCTCCTTGACCTAGGGAAAAATATACCCAATAGGACACCTCGTCAACCCTCCCATATTCAAGCTTGACAAATCGTATAGTGTCTTTGAGAAATTAATTGTTTGATATAGTGATCTTTGATGCACATGCTTAGGTGGCTCATTTATTGATTCGATTCACTTATCATGATGTTATAAATTGAGATCCTTGGAGGGCGTGCTCATTTGTCTTTGCAGGACCTAGTTGGTGGATAGTTTTTGGAGAACAAGCCTAGCTTGGGCTTCCATGGGGATACAAGCCCATAGGTTGGATGCCAAGGGTCCACATGCTGGATCACATAGATGAAATATTGAAGACCTAGAGGAAAACTGGATGGACCTATCCCATGCTTCACATGCCAAACGACTTTCCTAGGAGAGGCAAAACGTCACCTCCTAGGGCATGACGTCACTTTTGGGGGCTAGGGCTTGGTGGCGATGTAGCCACTCATTGACACATGGATGTTTTTAGGAGGAAGAGGTCTTCACCATGAGGAGATTGCCTAGATGCTTGACATTGTTGGGTATGTGTTATATTCTTTGCACGAGTAGTAGTGTTTGAGTGTCTGCGCCGGGCGCGCAGGGGGGTTAGAGGGGGGGTGCAGGGGTTCGGGGGCAGCGCCCCCGAATTTTTTTTTTCGAGACGACATATTTCCGCCGGGACGACATATTTCCGGGACGACATATTACCGGGACGACATATTTCCGGGACCACATGATATTAGGTGGTTTTTCAGCACATGGTTTTTTGCCGATGGTTTTCTATTTCCGGTTAAGGAATTAGGGTTTTGGACTAATCCAGGTCATTGGGTTAGGGTTTTGGATGCCGCTAGCTCCTATATGTATATTGTATTGTAAACAATGTAACAAAATGTATGAATATAATATATGTTGGTTTTCCCGGTTTGGGTTTCTAGGTGAAAAATCTCCGTGTAATGTTTGTATTTGCCATTGTATCTTTTCTGTTCTTTTCTGAATATCAGTTTGCAGTAGATATTGTACAAGGTTAGAATTTATAGACATGTGGCCTTTGGAGGCCTACCCATGCTTCTCCAACACCAACAACTTCTTCTAAGTGGTAAAACGTCCCCTAAAGGGGAGACGTCCATGTAAATTAGGGTTTTACTTGTGAAAAAGTGAAATTTTAAGTGAATTGTTTAATATTACTTTGTTAAAGGGGGAAAGATTAGGGTTGTTGACCCCTAGTCTTGTCGTTTACCCCTTAATTTATGGACAAGTCACCTTAGTGACATTTTGTATAAATAAGAGATCATAAGATCTCATTTGAACATAACTCTCCCTCTTGTGAGAGGACTTGGATATGGAATTTTCACTATACTTGGCTATATTTGTCTCTTGTGCACTTGTTTATGGCTATTTCTTGTGAATGGTTGATGGAGGAGTGAGGCACTAGCCTTGAAGGAATCCTTTTTAGCTTTTATGGTGGATTATCTTAGCATCTTTCTTGATTTTGGTATGGTCTTTTACTTTTATGCAATCATTTTTTCAAGTCAAGGATTGTTTTGCTAGGAACTAAGTGGGAAGTAAGAGTATTTACACCCCCACTCTAGTCTCCATCATATATTGCTTAAAATTCATTGATGTTGAAAGGGTTTGTTTGAGGAAGTAAGAGGATTTACACCCCTCATTCTCAAACCCTAACTAGAGATACTTGCCTTGGGAAATAAAAAGAATTTACACCCCCAAGGAAGTAGCATCTCTAGTTCATTAATTTGACTCCATTAACCCAATAGTAAAGACATTAGTCATCTTTTTTTTGCATTGGAGATATAAAATCATTGTCTTGGGAAACATGAATTTTCGTCTTTTTAAAGATCTCTTGCTTGAAATGGTTTGCTACATTGAGAGGAGTCTTCCCCTACTAGGGCGTCCCCTCTCTCCGAATATTTTACTTCTTGTTAAAAACCCTAACCTACAACTATTAGGGCTGATCTAACTTAGATAGATAACTAATCCTAACTCCTAAACTGGCCCTAAACTAACTCTGAAATTTTGCTCATTTACTCTACTAACTAGGGCGCATATTTTGGGCTAATTATGGGCATATTTTGATGGTGTAATTTTCTGATATAAGTGATTGAAAGATACAAACATAAGGCTGCAATTTTCTGCAGAAAATACTTGTTTACAACAACCATCTTCTCTTGCCTCTTAAGTGCCATTTTTCAGCCTATATTCATTGCTAATTTTGATGTTGATTTGCTTAACTAGTTTAGATCTTTGTACGCTGATTTAGATGATTTATTTGCTGATATAAACTGTGATCTACTGCTGAAAATTAGGGACAACAAGATTAACTTGTTGATCCATACTAACATATATGATTGCAAGTTGGATTTTCTTATGTCTCGGGCAGGTACAATCATCCAAAGAAGTACTATACCTTTGGGACAACAATCAATTGACTTACAAGGAATCTCTTCCCACATTTCACTCCATTTATATTTGACCTCTAGAGGCTCCACTTCCATCTCTATCCATCCCCATCTCATTCCCCCTAGGGTCACTGGGATCCCTTCCCCAGAGTGACCTAGTCACTCTTGAAGTGTGGGACCTATATCGAGGTGACATTGGGTGTAGGATTCACAAGTTGTAGCACTTGCTTTTGTGGTTGGGTTGGGATTTTCCCAACCTAAAACTTGTGCTATAACATGAATGATTTCTGGAAATTTAATAGCAAGAACACCTCAAGGCCATTTGGAAGGAGAAGTAAATATGGTATTTGTGATGCATCTATTGTGAACTATTTCTATCTTTTTTATAGTCACCTTTGTTGTTGCAAGGTTATACTCCTCACTTTATAGACTACTCTTAGGTGAATTTTGTGACTTTGCATTGCATTACTTTTCTGATATTATTGTTCTAAGATGATGAATAAGTTTATTGTTTTAGACCTGTTATCGCATAATTTGTACTTGTGCCAAAGCCCTAATGCAAGTCCCAAAATCTACGTAACTACAAGATATCCTACCATTGTCACCTTAATAAGAAATCCCCTCGTTTTAGTGATGGAGGAGGTCCACCACAAGGGACGCTTCCCCAATGATCTCAAGGGATCAAAGTAGCAAGTTTGTTAGCCAAACCCATTGCCCCCTCTCTTGATCACCCAAGTCAAGGTCTAGGTCAAGGAGAATTAAGAAGTAAAAGATGGTTTGAGTACCTGCTTGGAACAAGAATACTTATAGCATATATATTGATTTCCAAGTACAAGCATGCAAATAATACCTTTTTGAGACACTTGACAGTAAAAATCACTATGAAATTGCGACAATTAACAATATTACAACAAAAATAGATAAATTATAACAACAACAAGAAATACACTTCGGAATTGCAACAATTTACCATGAAAAACTTAGCATTAACTCAATAAAACATTGTCCAATTATTATATGCAATTTCTGGGTATGTTAGGCCACTATTAGAGCAATGTATGCATCAAATTAGAGTATGTTAGTATGGTTGTAGCAAAATTTTGCAACATCAACAAGTTTATTAGTGAATTAGCTCAAGCTAGTGTTAGTAAAGTTACTTGGAAGCTTGAGAGAATGAAAATTGAGAGTTTGTTTATCACTTTCACCATGATAGAGATTAAATATTAGTGCCTTTGAGGGCTATGGAGTCTTTACAACAAAAATGTAATAAGTTTGGAGATGAAGCTAGCAAAGACTAAGAGGTAGGGCTTAAGCTCTAAGGTGCTAGCACATTAGGGCCTTAGGGTTTAAACCTTGAGGAGAAGGATTGCTAGAGTGCAAGCACTTTTGGGCTCTACCAACCTTTTCTCCCTTCTTAAATACTTCAACTAGATCACAATCAAGATGCCTAGGGATAAAATCCTAAAGTGCTAGCACTTTAGGATGCTAACCCTAGAAAATATATTTCACCAAATTTAAACAAGAATAACTTCATGAGAGGAGGAAACACTTATGATCCTCTCTTAGGGTTTAACCAAGCAAGACGTCTAGCATAAATAGAGAAATTGTCATGAACATTTGATAGCACAAAGATAAAATTGCAGAAATTTCACTTACTTCACCAAGATAACATAGATAAAACCCTAATTGCAGAAATTCTATCAAAAAATCAGCAAAATCATCCACAAAATGATCCTCCAAGCAAGTCGCATGAGTGTAGAAGAGAGAGATAGCCAAATAGGGAAAAAATTGCACACTTGTTCTCTCACAAATGGTGAGAAGTTGTGATGATAAAATGGAATGTCAATTGACTTTATTGATATGGAGCCATCTTGACCTATTTGTCCACTTTAAATTGTCAACAACCAAACATAAGAGGGTCGAACCCTTTAATTTTCCCTTGCAATATACAAAAATTAAATTTTACATGAAAAAAAACCTAGAAGGGTGACATCATGCCCTAAGAGGGTGAGGTAGGCTCTCCAAGTGCAACGTCAAGCATGGGGAGGGAGACGTTGGGCCTCCAAAGGCCACGTGTCATGCCAAAGTGCCCTGCCATGGTCTCATCCTGTCAAGCCACCTCTGGAATCATCTCATCCATCAAACCCCAACCCCCCAAGGTGACTTCCTAGGCCTCCAAAGGCCAATGTCCAAGTGGAGAAAGGTGCAACCTCATCCTCTAGTGATTCCAAGGTGCCTCCAAAGGTAACGTCCTCTGTCATCTATGCACAATGCTCATCATCAATGATCACCACATGTGGGGTCCAATGCGCATCCTATGGGCAAGGTCCTACAAAGACAAACAAGTACACCCTCCAAGGGTCTACAAGTCACAAGTATCATAAAAAGTAAGTGTAATGTCCCCCAACTCTTAGAGAGGTTATGAGGAGACTCAGTGGCCTGGGCACCCCCACTAGGTCATAGTCTCACACTGAGGGGGGGAAAAGTCAAGAAGTTAAAAGTTATATTTTTAAGTTGACTTAAGAAAGGAAAAGGATAAAGGAGTAAAAGATAACTCAACAGAAGAATAAAAGATTAACCTTGGGAGTTAACCTAACTCAACAGAGAATTAGAAGGAAAAGTATAAGTAAGAGGCTGGGGAGCACCTATTACTCATTCTGGTTTTGGATTAGCATTTGCTATTGCTCTTGAGCATTCAGTTTGGGGGTTTTGTTGTACAAACCCTTGTGAACAACTCAGTGGTGAAATATCCACTCACCTTGTTCTGCAGCTTGGTCTCGAGGATGAAAGACTCCTCCACACCATTCTAGTCTCAGCCCATCTCCATCTAGCGCTTTAGAAGGTAGCAGGCCGTACTGTTCTTGTGTTTCCAGCAAGGGCGCACCATCATCTAGAGGGAGGTTCGATCCAGCTTATCCTGAGGGCCTGGGGCCAT
>ML782436.1:345070-361460 GCA_009831015.1 Picea engelmannii
CATACTGTTCTTGTGTTTCCAGCAAGGGTGCACCATCATCTAGAGGGAGGTTCGATCCAGCTTATCCTGAGGGCCTGGGGCCATTCCGACAGTTGGGTTTTGTTTGCAGGGGCAGGACCATCAGTTTGAGGGATTTTCTGGAGAGTTATCATCATTCTACATTTGTCTGCAGATTGGGATGTCTTGGAGCCATAGGGGACGTCCTATGATTCAGTAAAACTCAGATCTAGGGAGATCTGCTTGAGATCTGAGTCTGAAACTTCTCCCACGGGATTCTCATAGCCCGATCTATATTCTTGGAGAGTTTCAGAGCATTTGGAGGCCTCCTTCATCAGGGCCGAACCAGCTAGGGTTTCAGTCATCCAGTGGGGCACACCATTCAGTGGAGAATTCAGATCTACGGGGTTTGAGAGTGGATTTGGGAATTTGGACACCTGGGTTGTCCTTACAGTTGCCCGATCTATCATTTGGCCTATTTCTCAGGATGATTGGACACTTTTGGTAGCAGGGCAGAATTATTGAGGGCTTCAACATTCTAGCAGGACGTGGCACTTTCTAGCTTGGAAAGTGGTAAGCATGAGTGGGAGTGACACGATGACCCTTCAAGGAACCATCCGATAGGAACCCTTTTCCCGCGGGTGACCTACTTACTAGGAAACCATGTCAACCACCAAGGTGAAATAAGGAAAAAGGTATAATTTCCAAGCAAACTTTCCATAATCAATAAATGATTCTTTGCAACATGTTCAAATGCTTCAAATGTTAAAGTGACACTTACCATGAGTCCGGACTTGTTACCTCATGGAGCAAGACCTGTTGTCTTCTTGGAGCCCAACCGATATAGTGGATGTTGCTCTACTGAAATGATGATGATGGTGAAATGTGGTGAAATGGAGGGGCTCTGTGGGTTGTTCTATCTAACAGGCTCTCGACACTCCATGTCTGCTACCTGTGGGCCTCGAGATGTCATCTCCTTAGTTACTTTAGACTAGGGGGGTAACATATGGCTCCTACATGGGGACATGTGCTCATTGCAGATCGCATGAGAATCTTAACATCTTCTGGTATGACCTGTGCCTGTACAACTCAAGAAAACTATTGTGATCTTGAGGGGTGGTGTAAATCACCCCTTGTTCATATGAAAAAAATGATAATACAAAAAATCTAAAGTAAAACTCGAAAAGAAAAAATTTCTAAAATTTTTATTCTAACATATCAATATGAGCATGCAAATCATATGAATGTAACATATCAAGATGCAAGGATGCAGGAAATACAATATGTAAATAAAAAATGTGTATGCATATTTAAGAAAAGTGAAACTACACTACCATGACATGCAACATGCAACACATATATAAATGAGATGCAGAATGCAAATGCCTACCCTACCTACTCTAATCTATGTTAGTCAAAATGCTAGGTATAATCATATAACTAGTGAAACCATACCAACATTGAATCAAAATGTCTACCTTTGTGCTTCATCGTAAACCAAAACAAGCATAAGTCGAGCACCAAAATAATATGAGTTGGAACATACACTATATCGCATCTAATCATGAAATCTAACTCATGGAGGTGGGAGGGAGGGACAAAATTATGCCAAGTCACATTCCCACAAGAATGCTCAATCCATCTCTGAATAAGGTTGTGATAAGATGGAGAATCGTAAGGCCAAATCAGAGATATTGAAGGTTGACTACCCCGGTCCTCATCACTCCCAAGAGCCCGAGAAGGGATGAACAAGAATTTGGAAGATGCCTGACAATTACTCGAGGGAAGGCCTAAAAAATGGGATGTCAAATTTCTTCTTAAAGCATCCAACCTACCTTTGAATTCTAAGGAAAAAAATTTCCTCGGAGACAACCTAGGACAAGGAACATGTTTCCTAGTTGCATCCTCAGTGACATGGCGAGGAAAATAAAGAGGTTGGAAAGTCTCATCACAAAAATCCTACTCCTGGAAAATCATGACCTCATCTTCA
Organism: Picea engelmannii; assembly: GCA_009831015.1. NCBI lineage: Eukaryota > Viridiplantae > Streptophyta > Pinopsida > Pinales > Pinaceae > Picea > Picea engelmannii. Next base: position 347,058 of record ML782436.1, read on the forward strand.
TTAAGGTTAGAGCATACAGGTGATCGAAAATCCTCTTTGTAGAATAAATCCAAGTGCTCGAAAGAATATGTACCAAACCTCCCAGGATGTGATTAGAAATCATTATGATAATATTGCATTAAGTCATCCTTAAAAAAATTGTAATCATGTCATATTCTTGTTGCCAAACATAAGAATCAATAGAAATCACATATGGTTGTTGTAAAGGAAACAATTGAAAATGACCTTCAATATCGTAAATGGGATCTCCATCATGACCAATCACATCCCATTTATGTGTCCCAACACGTATAAAGTCATCAATATTATCAATCACATAATCACCTTTATCATAACATGAAGGGTCTAGTGCATCCAAGGGTTCCTCTAACACTTCTTCACCTTCCGAATCATGAAATGGAGCAATATCAAAGCCTTGGAAAGGAGCACAACTTACCATGTTCTCTTCTTCACGTGTAGGAGGGATGGAGAATTGGATGACCTCATCAAATAGAGGAGAAAACACCAACACTTCGTCTTCATGAGGAGCCTCTTCTTTGACATCAAAATGTCCTTCAGTCAAGTGTTCATTGTCTTCAATAGAATCATGAGGTAATTCTTTCTCTTCCTTGAGGGATTGATAACCCTCTTCATGAATCTCCTCTTCAACTTCATGTTTTTCAATGGATTCTTCATCTTCCTCAACATGACTAGAACATGACCCTTCCCTTTGGAGGGCCACTGTGAGATCGTGGAGAGTGTATTCATAACTTTGTGTTTTCGGGGGCCACCTTTTTAGGAATTCTTCAATGAAGATTTCAAGAGAAGATATACTCTTCGGACGGAGAGTATGTTCAACCCAATCCTTTTTTCTTGTTTCCAGAGATAGCAAAAAAAATATTATTAGCACATCCTAATGTGTTATATTTATCTCTAAAACATACTTAAAGAAAATCACAACATGAGAAATAGCCAAGGATGGGTCTCCATCAAATTTTGGACAATTATTCCCTAAACCTCGAGAAAAATGATTTGGGTATCCTAGAACATGCTCCATATCCAGGCAAAGAAACATTCCATGAAGTGACCATTGTGCCATAATCCCATTACTTGAAAGTATGCAATATCACAAAGTTGAGAGCATGATGACACCTCAGAATATATCAGTGGAGTCGCCAGATGATCCCTTTAGGATCATCAACAAGGTGAGGGAACTACCCTTAGTGGAGTCACCAGATAAACTTGAGAAATAAGGGCTTCGAGAGAAAGTTTACCAAAAGATATGTCGTTGAGGAGAATGACTCAATCCTCCTCGACAATGGTGCCAAAATGTTATCACAGGATTTGTACTTGTGATAAAGCCCCAATTCTAGTCCCAAAATCTACGTAACTACATGATATCCTATCATTGTCACCTTAGTAAGAAATCCCCTCATTTTAGTGATGGAGGAGGTCCACCACAGGGGAGGCTTCCCCGATGACCTCAAGGGATCAAAGTAGCAAGTTTGTTAGCCAAGCCTACTGCCCCCTCTCTTAATCACTTAAGTCAAGGTCTAGCTCAAGGAGAATTAAGAGGTAAAATATGGTTTGAGTACTTGCTTGGAACAAGAACACACACACACACACACACACACACACACATATTGATTTCCAAGTACAAGCATGCAAATAATACCTTTTTGAGACACTAGACAATAAAAATCACTATGGTTGTTATGAAATTGCAACAATTAACAATAGTACAACAACAATAGATAAATTATAACAACAACAAGAAATACACTTCAAAATTGCAACAATTTACCATGAAAAACTTAATATTAACTCAATATAACATTCTCCAATTATTAGATGCAATTTCTGGGTATGTTAGGTCACTATTAGAGCAATGTATGCAACAAATTAGAGTATGTTAGTATGGTTGTAGCAAACGTTTGCAACAACAAGAAGTTTATTAGTGAATTAGCTCAAGTTAGTGTTAGTAAAGTTAGTAGGAAGCTTGAGAGAATGAAATTTGAGAGTTTGTTTATCACTTTCACCATGAGAGAGCTTAAAGATTAGTGCCTTTGAGGGCTATGGAGTCTTTACAAAATCAATGCAATAAGTTTGGAGATGAAGCTAGAAAAGACTAAGAGGTAGGGCTTAAACTCTAAGGTGCTAACACATTAGGGCCTTAGGGTTTAAACCTTGAGGAGAAGGATTGCTAGAGTGCAAGCACTTTTGGGCTCTAGAAACCTTTTCTCCCTTCTTAAATACTTCAACTAGATCACAATCAAGATGTCTAGGGATAAAATCCTAAAGTGCTAGCACTTTAGGGATTTAGGATGCTAACCCTAGCAAGGATATTTCACCAAATTTGAACAAGAATAACTTTGTGAGAGGAGGAAGCACTTATGCTCCTCTCTTAGGGTTTAACCAAACAAGACGTCTAGCATAAAGAGAAAAATTTCCATGAACATTTGATAACACAAAGATAAAGTTGCAGAAATTTCACTTACTTCGCCAAGATGGCATGAGATAAAACCCTAATTGCAGAAATTCCATCAAAAAATCAGCAAAAGCATACACACAATTATCCTTCAAGTAAGTTGCATGAGTGTAGAAGGCAGAGAGATAGCCAAATAGGGCGAAAATTGTAGACTTCTTCTCTCACAAATGGTGAGAAGTTGTGATGATAAAATGAAATGTCAAGTGGCTTTATTTATATGAATCCATATTGACCTATTTGTCCACTTTAAATGGTCAACAACCAAACATAAGAGGGTTGATCTCTTTAATTTTCCCTTGCAATATACAAAAATTAAATTTTACATGAAATAAAACCCTAGAAGGGTGACGTCATGCCCTAAGAGGGTGATGTAGGCTCTCCAAGTGCAACGTCAAGCATGGGGAGCGGGACGTTGGGCCTCTAAAGGCCAACATCCAAGTAGAGAAGGGTGCAACCTCGTCCTCTAGTGATGCCAAGGTGCCTCCAAATGAAACATCCTCTATCCTTTATGTGTAACACTTATCATCAATGGTCACCACACGTGGGGTCCAACGTCTATCCTATGGGCAAGGTCCTACAAAGACAAACAAGTATGCCCTCCAAGGGTCCACAAGTCACAAGTATCATGCCAAGTAAGCCACATTTAATAGAATAACTACACAAACATGTGCATCAAACCCCCCTTTTCAAACTAAACAAATGCTCAAAGACCTTATAAGTTTTGCCTAATTCAGGTATGGGAGGGGTGTCATGGTGCCCTATTGGGTAAGCCAATCCCCAAGTCAAGGAATGTTTCCCAAGAAGACCTTATCTAGATCATGTGATGAGTATGAGGTGGATTGGGGGAAGAATTTTGGGCATGTGGTTCTTGACATATCAAGGGTTTGTATTGTCTCATTCATGGGTGCCTTTATGGAGGGTGCTTTGCATCCTTCTTTTGCAATGCAACATTTTTCCAAGCCCTTGCCTTTAATTTATCATTGTCCAAACATGAGTACTATGTGCAATGGAAATTAAAGAGCAACGCAATGCCACTTGAAGTTAGGAACACATTGAGTGCCATATGCAATGAAAAGTAAAGGACTCCGAAATGTGCTCCCCTATCAAGTGGGACATTTATTAATTATATGTTTTAAAAGGTCCTTCATTTTTACGGAGAAGCGGTTCATTATTCCCAGGACCTTAGGGCGAGCATCTCGAAGGATAATCTATGGATTTTAACTTTTTCTAGCTACAACACCTCTGGGCCTTTAGCCCCTTCTTCCCATGAAATGAGGTACAAGCCTTTCTTGGGTCAATGAGGCCAAAAACCTAAAAGTTGAGGAAACATAAGGGAAGAAGTGTGGAAAGTGGTAAGTATGAGTGGGAGTGGCACGATGACCCTTCAAGGAACCACCCTTTTCCCGAGGGTGACTTACTTACTAGGAAACCATGTCAACCACCAAGGTGAAATAAGGAAAAAGGTTTAATTTCCAAGAAAACATTCCATAATCAAGAAAGGTTGTTTGCAACATGTTCAAATGCTTCAAATATTAAAGTGACACTTACCACGAGACCAGACTTGTTACCTCATGGAGCAAGACATGTTGTCTTCTTGGAGCCCAGTTGGTATAGTGGATGTTGCTCTGTTGAAATGATGATGATGGTGAACTATGGTGAAATGGAGGGGCTCTATGGGATGTACTATGTATCAGACACTCAACACTCCATGTTTGCTACCCGTGGGCCTTGAGACATCATCTCCTTAGTTACCCCTAGATTGGGGGGGGGGTAACATGACTAATCTAGGCATATATTTGTTCATGTATTACTAGTAATTGTTTCTCTTTTACACCTAATTGTTCTCGAGTGTAAACATGAATTAAATATTAAACTATCTCTTCGTTTTTAAATAGTTTTCTCTTAGCTAGGATAGGTAAGAATAAATGTGATTTTTTCATTTAGATTTAACTCATATTTCATCTTTTTCATTTTTGCATATAATAGCCATTTATACCCAATAATGGCATCCGAGCCAGAATCCGGATGGGTCTTCTATTCCAAACTGTTTGAGTTCTAATTGGGATCTCATATTGGGGAGTACCCCTGTCTGTTGAAGGACATTTCGCCTTTGTCAACAGTTACATACCACAAATCTATTCGATTTAACCATCAATTCAATCATGTATATTTTCCTCTATTGTGAAAATATAGTCATGTTGATGTGTTGCAACGTTTAGTTGATTTTTTTATTTTATTTTTATTTTTGATGGAATACACATCCTGGGGAAACCCTCCAGGCACTTTCCCTCATTCCAAGGATGATTCCAGGGGTAAACTGGTCGATTGTAGTTTTAGAAACCTAAGCTAGCGGGGACATCGAGTGAGGCCCAATAGTATCCACATAGGAAACCAACCCAAGCACTCGACCTCATGACATCCTGCTTGTAATTCATAACACTCAACCACTCGAACTAACCCACTAAACTACACTATCTAGTTGATCTTTCTTTTCGTAAAAGATTATGTTGGGTGAAAATATTATAAAGTAAAGATGATGTTATTGGTAGAGGCCACAAGATCCCAACACATGTGAATTGTGTTAGCGAGAGGTTTTTTACACACACCAAGCATTGTTGATACCATCAAATATCATTGGTAGTATGCATATCTTGATTCTTTATTTTTTTATTAATTAATTTTCTAATATGATTATTTTTAAAAGATTATTATTATTATTATTATTTTGTTAACTGGAACAAGAGAATATTATATTAAAAAGGAGTTGTAGCCAAGCTAACAACAAATTTACAAAAAAATTGTTTTAGAGGTTCTTCGACAAAATAAGCAACTCTGAGATACTACACAAGAGAGTTTGCTACATACTATAATTATTACATCCCATGTTTTCTTGCAGGTAACCTACTTTACAAAGACACCTAATAGTCTAATAAGTTAAAAAAACATAACAACTAATGAAATACATGCTGATTGTTTTCCTCTTCCTGACCAACATCTAATGGGGGTGAGTTATGTTGCTCGATATCCATGGCTTCCTTCAATTGATGAACTGTCTCCTCTTCCTTAAATTTTTCATGTGTAGAGTTGACATATATCCTATTGTTTGAAGTTGAAGATATGGAGTGTTTACAAAGATTGAGTACCTTGTTCCTTAGCATGTTGCATTCTGGATCCAAACTTTCTATCCTATGTCTTTGCAGAACTAGTAAATTCATAATGGTTGCACATTGAGAAACACAACGATGCTCGTTTTCATGAACTTTTGATGTCATTGAGAACAAAGAGATTCAATTTGACTAGATATATTCCTCATGTCTTCTCAAAGTTATTCTAAATTCTAGAATGTCTCTATTTTCCATAATTATTAAACATGCATTACAATTCCCTACAAGTTGAAGCAGATTGGAAAAATCGAGACCAGAAAGACAATCTCTAAACCACGAGAATTGACAAAGAATTTATAGGCACCCTGTACTTCCTCCAGAGATTGTAGCTTGTAATAAATCCGTTGGCCCAAATATACCTAGAATTAGCCCAACAAATGGAGTTCCAGGAAAAAACACACAGAGCAAATAAATAACCTAGGAAGGAATACGATGTTGGATGCAATCAAACCAAAAACTTGAGACTTCCTTCCCTTGAGCTAAGTTCAAGACGATCATAAACCTTGACAAATTCCCTTTTATTGCCTCTCAAATACAGAGTAACAAATTCCCAATTCTAGACTAGTGACCGAAGGGCTGAGAAAGGTCTTACATGGAGGTAAAAAATCACCCTGAAACCAAATGCACATATGTTGTGGAATCTAGACCCCTAACGTGCCATTATCCCACAATGCCAACAAATAACCACAAGACCACATGTGAGATGATCGATATGATTAGTAAGGATTCATGCTGGAGTTAATGCAAGTTCTACATGTCCTTTCCATGCCTTAAATACTTAGGGGATATGACAAAAGGATATCCCCTCATTTTCACTAGTTCGGCCTAGCAAAGTGGCTTTCTTTACCCATAAATCAACTTTCGAGTTGAGGACATGCAACATGGTAAAATCAAATTTTGAAATGGATGCTTGCCTCCTTTTTGGCTTGAGCAATGATCATTGCAAACTTGTTATCCAATGGAGATGTTTTCTCTAATGTTACTTTAATGACTACACTGGAATCTCCTATAACTATCCAAGATTTGACATTCACTTCCTTAGCTAGGAGAAGACTTCTTAGAAGTGCATAGGCTTCTGCTTGGTTGTTTGTAGCTTGTTCTAATCCCTAGGCATATGCTATTTTCGTTCTTCCTTTAGGATCGTAGAGGATCCCCCCTGCACCTGCCACCCCTAGTTCTAATATGAAATGTTACTCATAATCTATGATGTTAATGATATCACTATTCATTATAGGTATTGTTGATGTTTCTTTATCAAGAAATTTGACCATTGGAAGGTGATTTCCAATCACTTAAAGGGGGGAATCATTCTTTGTTATTTTCTTACCATGAATAATGAAGATAATGCTACATTTCAGGTTCAACAAAAGGTGATAATAACATTGTTGTTACTTGATTATCTACCACTAGAATATGATAGTAATGATGCAATAAGGTCTTTGTATCTTTACATTTCTCAACCATATTGAGAACATCATCATGACAATAATGTTACCTCATACAAAGTTTACAATCACCTAAAATCCCATAATACAATATGTAGTGACACATATGTGGAGATTCCATGCTCAAAAGAAAGCTGGTTGAATACTTTTGAACTTATCCTTGAGCATTTTGTACATCTCGGGATTGTGAAGAATAATTCATAGGGGTTCACTATGGAAGGCGATGAAAATTCTAAAGAGGTTTTTTTATACACATGGAAAACATTTGTGGATTGATTCCAACAAACTTCATATTCAAGTACACAATCATAAGCAATTAGTAAATGGTGAGTGGATAAAAAATTCAAATTTTGGTATTTATACAATAGCATAAAGCCTCGTGTTTTTGTACATTCGTCTTAGGATAACCACCAATGTGATTGTGTGAATGATTGTTATGGATTAGGCTCGAGGATTAGAGTATCCCATATGGAGTTTTAAACAATAACTCTTTTTGTAAAAACTTTTTTTGTTTTGAATTTTTTATTATTATAAAAAGATGACACCCACTTTGCTCATTTTGTTGAGATACGTTTTTCTTAAATTCTGGTTGTATTTACATTGTCATACCTCTTATGTTATTAAAGTATAGGAATGAGAAAATTACCTTAAATGGCATTCCTCCATCAAAAACTTATTCCTATTTGCATATATGACATGGTCCAATACTCGTTGGAATTACAAGTTAAATTACAAACTCGTTGAATTACAAAAAGCACATTATGTAACCTTAACTATATGAACTCGAGAAATGCTTGCCTTGCCTTAAAAATACACATATGAAGGATGGCATGTTATATTCCATGAAACATCATTGAACATGCTCAAAATGCACGTAAAGTGCTTAAAATGACCCTTATTTGCTTAAAAAATTAATTATGTGTAAACTAAGGTATCCAAAACAATAAGACACGACTTTGTAAAATGCATGTCAAACTTCATAAATGAAATCCTAGTGAAATATGAAGATATATGGATGTAGTACATTGCATGGTAAACCATCCTAAATTTTCAGAATTCTCACTACAATCCCCAAATGCATGCTACATATATGCCAAAAATGATATTTCCTTGTTTTTGTCAATTTAGAAAATGCATGCTACATATATGCCAAAAATGATATTTCCTTGTTTTTGTCAATTTAGAAAATGCATGTCAATCTTTAGAAATAAATAAATGTCTAGAAAAAACTATGCATGCATGGATGAAATAAGGCATTGAAATGATGTCTTTTAATGTTCCTAACCTTCCCACGTGCTTATATTTTATGTCACTAACCTAAAAAATGTTTATTAATGTAAAATAAAGAAAAAATTGCTAGTAACAGGGAATGTACTGAAACCGTTGAAAAATGCATGCCACGAGGTTTCATATGCATGCTAAGGAAAAAGCATCCAAGGATTAGAGTAGTATCCTACACGAACCAAAATATTTGTGTTTTTTTTTAAAGTTAGAGTTAGGATTTTTTACTGATCTTATTTTGCTTAATAGGATTTTCTAACAATTATGGGTTTTGAGGTTTAGCATGAAATCCATCCATTTTGGAGAGGCCCGGGATATCTTAGTACATCATGCCTATGTTTCAAATCTTGATTTGAACACATTTTCTAGACCTTGTATGCATTTCTATAGCTAGTGAAAATGGTGTAAATCAAACAAAGTGACATATCTCCTTTATTTGATCTCCCACTTTCTCATAAGCAATGTTTATTAATATATACAATGCCCATAACCAATATTCATCCTAATTCATTGATTAACAAGTGAAACGTGTTTCACCTATGTTAGTTTTCTAATCCCCAACACCTAGATACTTTACTACCTTGTGTATTTCTTTGTTGATAAATAAATTACAACACACAAAATAAAATATATTGGTTGGAAATAAAACGACGGAAACAAAAACCGAAAACCAAAAATCACACAACACACAGAAATTTTGTCCTTCAAATTAGTTTGTCATTAAAATAATATCCAAGCTTACAAGGGTCCCCTTACTGGGAAAATGGCCCACTAAGGAAAAATACAAACAACAAACCTAACAACTTTGGCCCCAAAAAAATCCTATGTTGAGTTGTCCCTGGATGGCCCTGTACGATCTGTATGTGCCCTATCCAACCTGTACAACGCATGTGTATGTTCTTGTGTACTCTGCCTTGTGCGTATGTACATGCCCTCGACTCATGTATTGCATGTATGTACACGCATTGGACTACTTATTCGATGCATACGACGATGCTCTGCAAATCTGTACATCCTTTACCTGCGACTACACCTGATGTTGTTGTTGGACTACCCAGAAATCTCACTTTCAATTTCAGGCTGCTAGGTTTTCTCCTCTTGTTGCACCTTTGTACTTTCCTCCTTTGGACTTGATCTCTAGATGAAAGTCCTTCACCTTTGATGAGATTCCCTAGAATCACAGTACTTCATGACTCAAACACTTGAGCAAAAGTCCTACTTTGCTCCTCCCCTTGATCCCCTTGAGTCATAGTCCTTCATGACTCAAGCACTAAATCAAAAGTCTTTCTTTGCTCTTGTCCTTTGACCCCCTTAAGTCACAATCCTTCGTGACTCAAACACTTGAACTAAAGTCCTCCTTTGCTCTTAAAGTGGATATATTTCTCCTTCACCTAGCCTTGCTTTTATAATCTTGAGTTATGACTAAATCAAACATAACCCTAATCTCCAAAGTGATTAACGATTGAGATTAGATCTCGACTCACTTGAAATCAATGCTTAAGATTAATTTAATTCACTAATGCTACTAACTTTAGCATTCATTAAATTAAGCTTACTATAATTATAAAATCACTTTAATTTAATAATTCTTTTAATTAAAATAAATTATTAAGGTTGAAGGCTTTGGACGACTTCCACACATCTAGACACTTAGACCTATGTGGAAGTACTTGTCTGATGCTACAAACATCAACAAACTAATAGTAAACACAACCCTCTTTATCATGAAATACATCATTTCTATACAAAGGAGTCGGTTTATCTACCCCAACAACATTAAATCACATGATCATAGTCTAGGAAACAACATGAATGTTTTGACTATCAAAATTGAAAATTTTGCATTTTTGCCATTAAAAATAGGGTACAAACCAACATGATATAGCTTAGGGAATGCACGACAATTGGTACAAGAGAGTGTTATGTGGAATCCAAGGGTATAGGGATGAAGTACTCACATTTCCTACAAAACCCATGTTCCATAATTTTCCAAATTGTTACCATCTAGTCACCATACATTTGTGAAAATAGCAAAAACCTTGTCATTTTGTCATTGATGTTGTTTGTTACAATCTGTTGATGACAAACTTTTATGATTGATGTCATGTGTTTACTAAATGGTTAATGCTTTAATGATCATCACTAATCCTATAGTTAAATGATCTTAAATCTATGATTTCATGTTTTTTGCAACTGATTCGACATTCTGCATGTTTTTTTAATATATGCATCAAAATATATTAAAATATGTATTATATAAATGATGCTCCTGAAATGCTCTTGCTCCCCTTTTTTTTTTTTAAATTGCACTCCCCACTGTCTCTCCTGCTTCCAACAACCTTGCTTTGCATACAGTTGATCAAGAAGCACTTGCGTGATCTTCTCTTGCATGTTAGACCATGCATTTAGTGGCATTGTTGCAAGACTTAGAAATAGAGAGGTTCTTGGAATTTTGCATGAATGTGCCAAAGCTTGAATTGATACAGCACAAAAACAATCCAGCTTTTCACATTGTTTCTAGAGCGTGAATTTATTTTCTTTCTCCACTGCTTCTTGCAGCATGGAGTTTTTGCAGCCACATACCCTATCTCCATGTTCCCAACCAAACTCTACCGTGTTGCATACATTTCCTCTGTCTGTGGATTTGGTGCATCTCCTGCAACAAATATGTAAACCCTGTTGCCAACTTCAATCCAGCTGCATCATGGACTTTTTTTTCAATTGTCTGCCTTTTAGCATTGCCCTAACCTTTGCAACATCATCCCATCTTCCAGCTTCATCATATATGTTTGAAAGCAACACATAATTTCCTACATTTTCAGGCTTTAACTCAAAAAGGTGTTCTGATATGCATTCTCCCAGCTTGACAGCACAGTAAATCCTGCCTGCACCAAGCAAAGCACCCCCACACTTTAGCATCGGGTTCTGATGGCATCCCTTGGATGAAATCTTCCGCCTCATTCAAATGCCCAGCACAGCCAAGCAAATCAACCATTCATGCATAATGCTCTGCTGTGGGTATGATACATTAATCTTGAGTCATGCAATTAAAGTGTTGCCTATCCTCATCCACAAGGCCTGCATGACTGCATGCCTAAAAATTACAAACAAAGGTGATATGGTCTGGCTTCATGCACATTGTTGCATTTGGAAAAAGAGTGCATGTAGTCATGCACTCTTTTAGATCATGCACTTAATGGCATTGTTGCAAGACTTAGAAATAGAGAGGTTCTTGGAATTCTGGATGAATGTGCCAAAGCTTGAATTGATACAGCATGAAAACAATCCAGCTTTTCACAGTAGTTGTAAAGCATGAATTTATTTTCTTTCTCTGCTGCATCTTGCAGCATGGAGCTTTTGCAGCCACATACCCTACCTCCATGTTCCCAGCCAAACTCTACGATGTTGCATACCTTTCCTCTGTCTGTGGATTTGGTGTATCTCCTGCAACGAATATGTGAACCCTGTTGCCAACTTCAATCCAGCTGCATCCTGGAAGTTTTTTTAACTGTCTGCCTTTTAGCATCGCCCTCACCTTTGCAACATCATCCCATCTTCCAGCTTCAGCATATATGTTTGAAAGCAACATGTAATTTCCTACATTTTCAGGCTCTAACTCAAAAAGGTGTTCTGATATACGTTCTCCCAGCTTGACAGCACAGTGAATCCTGCATGCACCAAGCAACGCCCCCCACACTTTAGCATCGGGTTCTGATGGCATCCCTTGGATGAAATCTTCTGCCTCATTCAAATGCCCAGCACGGCCGAGCAGATCAACCATACATGCATAATGCTCTGCTGTGGGTATGTAATGATAATCTTGAGTCATGCAATTAAAGCATTGCCTACCCTCATCCACGAGACCTGCATGACTGCATGCAGACAAAATACAAACAAAAGTGATATGGTCTGGCTTCATGCATAACCGTTGCATTTGGAAAAAGAGTGCCAATGCATCCTCACCTTGCCCATGCAATCCATACCCTGCAATCATCACATTCCATAGCACCACATCTCTTTCAGACATTCTGTCAAACAATTGCCTTGCAATGTCTACACACCCACACTTGATGTACATATCTACAAGACCAGTCGTGATGGAAACATCTGATTCAAATCCATTTTCAATACTGTATCTGTGGATGTCCTTGCCCTGCTGCAGAGCTGCTGATTCTGCACAAGCAGGAAGAACACTGACAATGGTCACTCTGTTGGGTTTCGCATTAGCAAGTCGCATTTGATTGAAGACATCCAAGGCCTCGTTGACATATCCATTGTGGACATAACCTGTAAGCATCGTATTCCATGATACTACATCTCTTCTAGGCATTCTTTCAAAGATTTTTTGAGCAATGCCTATCTGTCCACATTTGGCATACATATCTGCAAGGGCATTCCCTACAGAAACATCTACCTGAAAACCACTTCTAATTATGTAGGCTTGCATCTGCCTGCCTTCTTGCAGAACACCTAAACAAGAACATACAGGAAGAATACCGGCCATGGCAACTGAGTCAGGTGTTATGCCTGACAACTGCATTTGACGAAACAGCATCAAAGCCTCATTGGCATATCCATTTCGAGAATATCCTGTGATCATTGTATTCCATGACACCACATCTCTTTCTGACATTTTGTCAAACAATTGTCGTGCAACCTCTATTTTTCCACACTTCGTATAAAAATCTACGAGGGTTGTGGCCACAGAAACATTGGACTCTAATCCATTTTTTACTACATATTCATGTATGTCCTCGCCCTCTTGCAGGGCTTCTAATTCAGCACAGGCTGGGAGAACACTAACGATTGCAAGCTGGTTGGGATTAACACCTGCCAGTTGCATTTCACGAAACAAACTCAAGGACGCATTGGCATTTCCATTCTGGGTATACCCTGCAATCATCACACTCCATGAGACCACATCTCTCTTATACATTTTATCAAATATTTTATGTGCAATGTCCACTCTACCACATTTGGCATACATGTCTAAGAGGGCAGTCTCTACAAGGAAATCTACCGTCAATCCACCCCTAATCATGTGGCCATGAATCTCACGACCCGCTCGGAAAGCCAATAAGGCAGAACATGCAGCAAGAACACACCCAAAGGTGATCAAATTGGGCTTGACTCTAGCCTGTTGCATTTGATGAAAGAGGCTCAAGGCCTCATCAGCCCATCCATTCTGAGTATAGCCTGCAATCATTGCACTCCACAAGGCAACATCTCTTTTAGAAATTTTGTCAAACACATGGCGTGCAACTTCTAAGCTCTCACATCTTGCATACATGTATATAAGTGCACTGCCCACAAAAAGATTCAACTCCAATCCACACCGAACAATGTCGTCATGGATTTTCATCCCCTCTCGCAGAGCCGACAAACCCGCGCACGCTTTGAGCACTTCTGGAAACGTGAAATTGTCAGGCTGAATGCCTGACCATTTCATCTGGTAATAGAGATCAAGAGCCTCCTTGCAGAGCCCAAGTCTGGTATATCCTCTAATCATAGCATTCCACGAGAGCACATTTCGCTCAGAAATATTGTCAAACACTTGGCGTGCATCATCTAAACTTCGGAACTTAGCAAACATACGCAGAAGCCTGGTTCCCAAAAAGCAATTTTGGGCAACTCCATTCATTTTCATGTGGGTATGGAGTTGCTTAAGCTCGCCCAAGTTGGTACAGGCCTCCATTAGAGAGGAATATGTATCGGCATCTAATTTAACATCTCGTTCGTCTATAAATCCCAATGTCTCCTTCGATCGCCTGCCCGTACACAGAGTTTTGACATGGTTGTTACCCTTTAATTTCCCATTTGAGGGTTTTGTGGGTTGGGCATTTTGTAGAGCTTGAACGAAGATAATCTGAATATGCATGTGATTTATGAATCCGGTAGAAGTGTTATTTCGACGAAATAGATATGAAGTCATTAGAAATATACCGTGGAAAGAGCATTTCCTTCGACCGGACGATGGTGCGAATGTAAGAGAACATCAAGCGTTCACATTGAAGATTTAAAATATGTAATTTGGATCTTCATTCAT